>JAOBBB020401188.1:0-26738 GCA_025331005.2 Zoanthus gigantus | reverse complement strand
TCAAATGTCATCCAAAAATTTTCAAAATATTCAAGAGGCTTCCTTTTCATTCACTCTGTGATGTGATTATCGCTTTTTTCACATTTCAAAATAATGACGGAGATATCATAAAAATATCACTAAAAGTAGCGAAAAAATGGTCTTAGGGTAGAGAGTGGCCTTAAGATTAACGCACAGCAAGATAGCTAAGTAGCCAGCAAGGTTGTCGCGGTAGTGTAGTGGTCATCACACCCTACTAGTAATCCGGGGAACCTGGGTTCGAATCCCCTCTGTGGCAACATGTTTTCCTTCTGTTTATATATGCATATATATAGCTTGTTAAAAGGACTAAAAAAGAAAAGCAAAACTGAATTAAAAGAACCTTTTCGATTATAAGTCAATTTTTAAACATTTTTAAAAAAGCCTTTTTAATCTAAATACATAAATGCGTAAGAGTTTTTAGTTACAAAACTGCATAACTATCATATGCTTTAAAAATAACTACATAATGAACCAAATAACTAAGGTAATAAATACGCATTAAAAATTATTAAATTACAATAAGAATTTTACTAATTAAAAATTCATAGATTAATCAGAAAAGGTAGGCTATATGTTAAGTTAATAAATTCTAACAAATTGAAAAGTTATATATATATATATATATATAGTATCCAACGAAACAGTTTTCTCCCAATTATGTCTTAGATCTCTCCCACACATCTTTACTCCTTCGAACAACATTCAAAACCCTTGCAAATGTGAGCCTGAGATTAACCTCACGGAAGCTAGCGGTCAAACCCATCGACTCAGTAACGAAATTACCGCTGAAGAATGCAAAAACTCCCATGACATCGATGACACCGCTGACCAGCACAGTCAAGACGCGGACTCTAAAGTATGTAACGTTCTAAAAGATTTTGGTGAGATTGCGATCCAGGTATCACAGACAAATGACAACCCTGACGGTTCCAAGAATGACAGTAAAAAGAAACTTACTAACCTGGCCAATAAAGAAAGCAATTCTGAGCCCACCACGCCAGTTGGTCCAAGGCGAAACACAACAACGGAAATGACAGGGTTTCTAGCACCTGCGGGATTCGATCGAAACAGGAGGAGACACAGCGACTTTGTAAAGGTCCCAAAACCCCTGAACGAAGAAATTGCCTTGCGTTCAATACAGAAAGGAGATAAACACCGTTCAAGTGTCCCCGAGGCTATCGATTTTGTTGACAGTAAGTGAACAACATTCTTTTTTAGATCTCTTAGTTTTAGGGTCTTAAATTTGGTTCTGAAAAAGATCTAAGATAAAAATAAGATCACGAGGATGTAACGCATCAGTCATTCGATACCCCGAATCACCGACCCAAGCGCCATACTGGAGAAGCCAGTTCCTGTCTATCGGGGCAAGCATAAATATGTTAAAGCCATCGCTACCGTAGCACCTCGCTCATTGTTAATTTTTTTTTAGATTACCAAGGTACGGGGTCCCTTCGCACAGAGCACTACTGTAGTGATAGAGACGTACCCAAAAATTCGGATGCCTTAGTGTTTTAATGAAAAAATTAAAAACCTTATTTAGGAACGAAACACAGTATGCTAGCTTGTGTAAGATAGAAACTTGTTTGCTTTTGAGGTTTAAACATTTTAAAACGTTTAGTATTATTGTTATTATTATTACTATTCTTATTCTTATTATTACTATTTTTATTCTTATTATTATTATCCATCAGTTTATCAGTTATTTTATAGGTACTGTTGCACACGAGGCAATAGAAAGACTAGCTGACATACCTGCTTACAGTGCGAACTAATGATTGTGGCAAATAACCAATTCCTGGATCTTTCGGCTTTTCTTCCGGTCTCATAATGTTAATCCCTCGCTAATATTGGCATCATCTACCTACACTTCTTTCTATTTTCTCTTTCCCATCTCCATAGCTTTTTATTTTCCGTGGTTTCTTTTCATTTCATTTTTCTGGCAGCACTGATCAACATCTCTTGGACTTTTGATACGTCATTACCAGTGTTGAGTATCGTCAGCATAAACTGTAACGTTTTGTGTTTTTAAATTGCATAATGAAGATCGTTCATGAAAATGTTGAACAATAGTAGGCCGAAGATTATTCCCTCTGTAACTCCACGAGAAATTGATTACCACGAAAAAATGCATCACCGATTTGCGGTCCGATAAATGATCTTTTATAAGCTACTTTCACGATCATGCGCAGTGTGTAATTTCCACTATTTTGGCGGGCCACAGGTCTTAAAAACCTCACGAAATCTTGTGACGCTGACAAAACAATGGGAAATAAACAAGGCAAACGATGATAAAAAGATCTTGGAAAAAGAAAAACAAAAATTATCCCGGAAAGCAAGATATTTGTAAGATTTGTGGCCCGCCAAAAGAGTGGGAATTACACACTGCGCATGATCGTGAAAGTAGCTTATTGGATTCACAGTTTTATCGTCAACTCCGTACTCGTTCAGCTTTAATACTAAGGTCTTATGGTATTATATCGAAAGCTTTAATAAAAAGTCCATTACCACCAATTCGATAACTTTATGAATGTCCAGTTCTTCCTCCATCTCTCTCTCAATGACAATAGAGCTTTGTCACATCCATGGGCTTTGAATGAAGGGCTAAATCTATGTGAACGAGCCTTTAAAACACTAAAAGGCAAAGTGCTCAAGATATTGTAAAGTAAAGGGGGACTAACTTACAAGAATAACTGAGTTTACAAAAAAAAAACTTTAACAAAACCAAATTAAATGCCGGGACACCAAGCAAATTTCAAGCAAAACCGAGATTTCGAGCTTTAATTTGCCGGAAATGCGGAGAATGCAAGCCATTTGTAAGAGAATCCGTGAGTGCGAGACGGAGAAAAAGCAGCATCAGAAAATGCGAGACTTTGAGACATGACAAAAAAGATGAGAACTAACCATATTTTGCAAAGACTTTCATTTTTTAAAGGAATCATTCGCTACCCCAGGAGTAACTACAGAATACCCCGCAACTATTGCATGTTCTTGGTTTAACTGCGCATCTATTTTTAAAGAACGACGAATGCGCAGGAATACCCCATTTCGTTTATACCGTCACAACGGCAGAGTTCGTCTTGCGGACATTGCAAGTCCATCTGCAAACTAGAGAATTGGCGTTAGCTACAGGAGGTATACGAATTTTAAAATTTTGATGTTTCTCGTTGGCTCTAACTAGTATCACTTTCATGATCAATTTGAATAAAAATCATTTCAAAGCGAACATTTTTAAAACAAAAGTATAGTTTCGAGTTAAAATACAAATATTTGTTTCATTATCTTTTCAGTGAAAATTGTTAATTAATTTCGATTACAAAAAATAAGAAAATGGCGACAATTGACCGCCTAGAAATTCCTGGTCCCATTTCAGTTTGCTTTATAATCTTTATCCTAAAGATTGCAATGACATTCCCACCGAACATGTATAAAAACACTTGGTTATGAAAAATTAATTAGTAAATCTACAGCTATATGATTATAGAAAAAGTTTTAGTGAATGTTTAGAATATACCTTTACAAGGAGAAAAAAAAAGCTTGTTACTTCCCTTAAAAAAGTGATAAAAATTACATTTCGTTATTGCCTAGCAACAAAAATTCTCTCAAAGCAGCTGCTTGCATTTCCGTCGGAATAAAAAAGATAGTCCAAACATTATTTATTGACTGATTAGCATATATAGTGTTTTGAATGAATCTTTTTTGTTTCATTGAACAGTAAATAACCTGTTTAAAACCAGTGCACAACACCAGATGCTTTGCGAATCAATTTTGAAAACTTAAATTTCAGCAGTTCGCTTTCACAGTTTGTCCTTAAAATCAAATACACACTTTTTTTACTCATGAGGCTCAGATTTCGGAAACTTCAGTTAAGATTTTTTGAGAATCATACTGAGGCTCGATCACTCGACCACTCTGGTTTCATTGCTCCATCAAAATAAGGACCTATTTTGAAACTATTATTTAAGAATTATTTAAGAATTATAAAGCGTCAAAATGTCAAAATTTTAAGAATCGTGAGGCTCAGGAAAAAAATTATGATTCTTATAAAAAAAATGTCTACACATATTTGCTCAGCTGCGGTAAAAATATTTGACAATAAGACTTTAAATACAATTTAAAAATAAAAACAAAGAACGCTGCTTTTAAAAAACACGACTGTTTGGCGATTTAAATTTTTATTTTCTTTGCGCTTAGAAAGAACAGTTGTTTGAAATTTGACTGAGAATGTAATTTCAGTTTTTTAATCTACGCAAATTAATGCAAATTTTAGGTGGTCGTTTTACTGCGGAAAGTGATATGATCACGGTCGGTTTCTTCACTTTGCGAGCAAAAAAGCTAGTTTAAAGCTCTTAATATTTTAAAAGAAGCTTCCAAAAATACAGTGAAACAACTTCTAGAGCAGGTCTGCTGTCTCAGTTTAAGGTTTGTTCAGTTTTTAATAGTAAATCAATCTGTATTGAAACTTATCTCGTGAGGATTAGCTTAAAAGTTTAATAAGCCTTTTTAAACGTTCATTTTTTTTTAATGAACACACGAAAAAATTTTCCACAATTCAAGGCACTGCTTTTTACTAGTGCAGTATGTATTTGCGTTTTGCGTAAATTCTCTATATGGTGGATAGACTCAGTGGACTCGAACGCCATTTATGACTGGTATCGATTTTTGTGTTGTTGGAAGAAAACTTATCTGGTTCGATTTCGTTGTTTAGTTTCTTTCATTGTGTCAAAAATATCAATCGTATAATATTTGTAAAGTAAATAATATCGACTTGTTAGACAGTTGTCTGTTTGGATACTCAACTTGATGCCTTCTACATTTGGAATTGTAACTTTAAAATCAGCATAACAAGTTCTGTAAACTTCGATTATCTTAGTTTTTAAATTATCTTGGTTGCTTACACCGACATAAAAGGAAAAAAAATGAGCGATTTATAGCTATAGAGCTCTTCTAGTTACCGGATTCTCGTCGATTGAGAACAATCAGAAGTAACATGTATTGCTTTTAAAATGCCACATCGAAGAAGTCGTCGTCAAGGGCAAGGTATAAATACATCTAAAAAAGGGACGAAAAACTTAACTACGTTCTTAAGCAGAAATTTTAAGGTTTGTATTATGAATAAAAATGTTAATCCTAGAGTCTACATAGACTTATTTTGTTGAAATGGTCGCCCAACGTATAAGTAAACAAATTCTTACCACAACAAAACTCCCAGCCAATAAATAGACTCGCTTTAAATTAAAAAGAAAACCATATATTGTATATTTTATATAGATTTTATGCTGGATTAAAGAACTGGATTCGTTTTCATATCATAGCTAGCTTCAAATAAGTTTAACATTTAATCATTTTTTCAATAGATACTAAAATAAGAGAAAGTAAGTGCTTAGTAAGACAATCAAACCAAAATGCAAATATTGTGATTAAAACGAAAGTTTTGTGCTGAATGGCCCGTTGATAATAAGAAAAAAAGTTAAGCGTTTGAAGCCCACAGCGGGAATTGACTATGAAAAAGGCCTAAGAAAACCTGCCCGATGATTTTCAGAACCTTAAGCTCAGTAAAATTACATTGAATAGTTAAGCAAAAGAGTTACTTGATGCGTAAATATTTATGTGTTTACACAAGTTCGTGTCTTGACTTGCTTGGATATGTTTTTGCCAGTGAATGACACCTTCCTTTGAGAACTAAATATCAACTGGGGCGCTGATATCTCTCTCTTTACTGTAAAAACGCCTTATGAGGTTAAACTTCTTTGTATGGTTTTTACTGTATCTTTAACACATAAACGACAACTTTTAGCTTCTTTATCTTTCTTCTGTATCAGATTTAACTTCAGGTTTAAAAAACACAAAAAACATAAAAAAAACATTTAGAAATTTTAAAAATTGTCATTTTCACACCACCTGTTCATAACCTGCAGTTTCCATGGAAACAATAGTTTTTTAATTAAGAAATGGTCCATGGTTAGCGTGCGTCTATCGAGTTATATGCTTCTCTAGCTTCTCGAGTACTCGCCAAACTTTTCAAAGTATATATGGCATATTTGAAGAGTAATGCCCGCTACCAACGTGGTACAAATGCGCATCTTCGATAAACTATCTTCATTCGTTTATCTTTTATGCTTTTGTTATCATTTCGTCATGCACGGAATTAGATTTAACCGAACTTAGCAAACACATATGGACTTTAAAGAACAAAAACATTCAGTACATCATTTCATGAAGGTGCAAGCCAGAAAAATGCACACTTAAAACGCATAAGGACCTCGTTTCTTCCTGCCCACACACATAATTGGAACCAACTGTCACCTTATTATGCAAATCACTCATCTTTGACTTTATATTTTGTATAAACTGCCTTCCTTGCTTATATACGACTTGTAGCGAACTTTAATAATTATTTTTAGATAAATCTCCTGATGAAGTGAATCATAAGCTTGCGAATAGGCGTTGTCGTGGTGAAAGTGTAATCCAATTGTATTATCTCAAACTTCCAAGCACTTCCAAGCCGAATTTATGTATCTGACATGTTCACATGAGTACGGCTTTGTTGTTCCTTCAGACGCTGAAAATTGTATTTTTCAAGTAACATTACTGTATACTTATTCCAACGTCTTTCCATTGTTAACGGGGTATATATATATACATATAAAAAAGTTATAATTAACATAAATTTAATCTCTTTATTTTTTAAATTTTTTTAATTATTATTATTTTATTTTAATCTAGTACTTAAATCATTTATCAACAGAGCAAAGTACAATTAATATTCAGTGAAAATTTCAGCTTGAAATTTTGGACTGTTATGGAGAAATAAAGTTTTAAGTACCTAAATATGAACGGTTTTCTAATGGCTGGGGGCTGCAAAGTTGCCTTCAGCTATAAATACATAAAATTTCACAGTAGTTTTTTAGTCGTGGATACGCGAAGCGTAGGAACGACTATTGCTGTGGGTCAGAATATGCAAATTTGTCACTTACTCAGATGTTAATAAAGTCGAGAATTCAACGTGAGGCCAACTGATATGGACTTTAGGTGTAGAAACACTCACTTAACTTTAGGTTCAGTAAAGACTAAAGTATTTGAGCAATGCTTAATCTAAATATACTTTTACTGTTTTAAAGCTTGAAGGTAAATTTATGTTATATTATGGTCATTATGCTATTAAAAAAAATGATGAAGTTCGTTTATTCATTCGCGGCGGGTGGCAGAATAAACTCATGCAAATCACCTGCATGCCGTTGCGTGTCAGCATGCAACATTTTAAATACAGACACTTCACCTCGTCATGGGCTCTGTATGCGACTTTATTTTAAAACACAAACATGTCTTTTTTGTTTCAACAGACTCCGTTACAAGAAAAGCTGCTCCATATTCCCCGCGGTTGGCTCGTAAAAGGCTGGAAATGGAGAAAGCTCATCCCCATGGAGAAGAAAGACAAAAGACGCTGGCAGAGTTGGCTGTTGAAGCAGGTTATAAAGTGAGTTGCACTTCTATTGTATATTCTGACCTCGCCACTCAATGTGCCACCACAGGATCTGTTGAAAAGTTTTTGCGTTCAAATTAATCTTAAACGCTTTTAACTGACAATTCATACAAGAAAAAGCAGTTACTAGGAATGTTCAAAAATATTGAATATAAATTAGTGGTATTTGTTCCATTGTCTCACTTACGCAACTCTCTCTGATTGGGAAATAAAGACTAACGTGTTTTATTGAGTACAACATATTTTAAGACAATTATTTTTTTAGGTTGTTTTTTAAACTTTTCCTTGAGTTTCATCTTGTTTTTAATATTTCGTTTTTTTTCTTTTAAAAAAACGAATAAAAGCTATCCTAGTTTTAAAACATATTTTAAGAAACTCTGTTAATCAGTTTAATTAAGGTATTTACGATACGTGACGTACTGCAAGTGTCACGCAAATTTTAAGTTTCATTATTTATATTCGTTTTTGGATGAGATCAAGAACAGCTAATTTTTTTGATGAAACTGAATATTCTTAAAGTTTTAAGGATTTGGGAAATGGTTTTAACATGTTCTTCAACATACTGTGAATATTAGGCGTAAATTAAAGACACATTACTTCTAGAGTTATTCGCAGACATTGTTTTGTCTAAGTATAAACGAAGTTTACATGAAATACACATTTTACTATAAACGAAAAGCGATTTCTTGATTGCTTGTTTGCATTTTACAAAATGAAACTTTCTTCTTAGCATTTTCTAAATTTTGAGCCGCATGTTCAGGCTCACGTTCTGATAAAAAAAAGGTGCCGTTCCAAAGATAAAATATTGCATAAAGGTCTTAAATTACAGTAGTAAACCACCTTAAGATCTACTAGTGAAAATGGTTTTAATAATTTCATTAGTACATTTTTTGTTACAAAAGAAATTCACTCCGTCAACTCAATGAGTTGCAAACTTTGGAATTTGGTTGGCAAAGCAATTTGAAGCATAAATATTAATGGAAAGTGGGGCTGCTAAAACTCAGACCATTCACTGTCATTTATGGTAAACCTAAGGAGAAATGCCTACTACCGCTACTAGGTGGCTAGTACTGCAATTAATTTACTATTAATTATATTATTACTATTACCATCATGATGACTATCACCTCATCACCACCATCATCACCATCATCATCACCATCATTATCATTATCATCATCATCATCATCATCACCATCACCATCACCATCACCATCATCATCATCATCATTATCATCATCATCATCATCATCATCACCATCATTATCATAATCATCATCACCATCATCACCATCACTATCACCACCACCATTATCATCATAATCATCACCACCACCATTATCATCATCACCACCACTATCACCACCACCACCATCATCATCATCATCATCATCATCATCATCATCATCACCACCATCATCATTATCATAACCACCAACACTATTCCCATCACTTTTATCACTGCAACCACCACTATCACCATCACCATCACTACACATCGACCAGTATGACTATTACTATCACCTTCACCTTCACTTTAATTTGCAGTACCACCAACAGCACCATAATCACCTTCACCATCCGTACCATCATCACCATATGCATGAATCACCATCAGAATCGACGTCATCATCTCCTTCAAACTCGCCACCACCATTTTGAAACTGAAAAGCAAAACAAGAAAGAAGGCCAAAAATGAAAAAAATAATTAAATAAATAAAAAACTTTAAGAGCAATTGTAATTATTGTAATTATCTGTCTTTATTTCCCGACAGACCCCTCCACCCGAGAGTAGTGATGAAGTTGATGCACCCAAAGGACCCCCCGTGATAAAAACACAACAGCAGGTTAATATTTTTCTTTTTGTTTTGTAATATAAATTTTCGACTATTTGTTTTTTTACTTATTGATTTCAAAGCTGTCAGACTTAGGAGCAGCCTCTATGATAGGAGAATGTGCTGCAGAATGAAGTTCGTATACCACTCTTTCATGATAAAATGGACGCAACTCCTGTCGTAATTTTACGTTTTTAAATTTCCTTCAAATACTGGCTTTTGTTTTAATGTAAGTTTATTTCGTAAATATATCTCTAGTTTTTATTTTAGAGCTCATTATGTTACAGTCAGAAAGGCAGCACATCTCGGTTGTTTGAGGCACTGTTTTTGACTCCGGCACAAATCCTGATCCAATCACTAAATGGAGTTCTTTTCGGCGAATAATTAAAGTGTGAAATTCACTTCTCTTTGCAAATAGCCTGATAGCTTGCTTTCCAACAGCTGGAATTCTTCACTGGAATAGCTATGAGGGGCTTAAGCTTCCAATGGCAACTGAAAAAGTCTCTCAAATCGTGAGGACAACTCGAATGAACCATTAGCAATTGGATTCAACGTTGGCTTGAGACAGACACGAATTAGATTATTACCAGTTGTATTTAATAAATCATACAATTCAATAATCTGAAATTGTATACACAGCAATTGAACTCACGATAGATTTAAATAAATCACGTTAATTTGAGTCAACCAATATAACACCAAATACATCTTCTTTTATGTCTTTTCCAAACCAAACACGTAGTACAGTAGATTCTTTATGAAATAATTCGGCTTCATGTAGTGTTAGTTGTAGTTTAGCAACCTCGTTTCCAGGGCTTTTCCGCACCCACAACATAGGAAAAAGCCCTGGGAACGAGGTGGGTAGTTTAGTTTAGCAGGTTATAGTAGTGAACTCTGAATAGACCAGTTATTCGCTAACTCAATCACGATCATTAGGCTGTCTGGTGGTTGCTATCGGGTATATAAAGAAAAGCTGTACTCTTACCCTTATCGCTTGTGACAGGCTGTTTTGTGGTACGAAAAGGTGATTTTTACCGGCTTTGGTTCGTTTCTTTTGTGTGCTCGGCTACTAAAATAATTCAACAGACAATATACTGTCATGACACGGCTTTCTTAAGGATAACAAGCTTGCAAAGATTAAAAAAAAAGTTACGGCGACTCGACCGACAACAACAACAACTACAACAATATTTATTTAACTCGGGGAAGAAGAGATACATCATTATCGAAAAGGAAAATTATGGCCTTATGTCAGAGTTCCGCTAACCAGAGTAACTAAAAAGTTAATCGAGCTTGGCAGCAGGTTAACAATATTGTAATAGAAGCAAAAAAAAAATCATATATATTAACGGTCATGCAGTAGAATCCAAGTTTTAATGCATGTTTCATATTCAGAACAGTAATATTTACATACATAGACACAAACAAGACAAGAATACACTGAGGCACACAATGACAGATGCAATACATCTTAATTTAAAACAATTATTTACCGAAGTGGAAATGAATAGTGGTTCCACCACTTTCACTGACACTGAGGTGAATAATTGTTTTAGTATATACCACACAAGCTGAATAACTAGCAGACCGTACAAACTTTATTTGTGACATTTTGAAACGGAAGGAATCGAAACGGGAAGCCATTTTGTTTTTTTCTGCTGCTCGGAGGTGAATAGTACTTGGCTAATCACCTCCGAGCTAGCCAATCAGCTTGCGCGAAAAGTACTATTCGCTTCTTTGGTATATACTATAGCTAATGAGGTTTTGTTTACCTTTGAGTTCATTAATACACCGCTAAAAATCCACTTTCTTTGCTGTGTCACACTTAAACTGATCTTTCGAGATTGCATCTTTTTGTACTCCCAAATTTTGAGCAAAGCCGATAGAAAAAACTAAACAAAGAATTTATTCTTTTCATAACCGCTATCGCTATTGCTTCCTTTCTCATCGCTAAACTCTAGTGATCACAATAAACATCATTTTGCTTGCTATGTATACTTAATACAGACCACGTGAGTACAGCGTCGTCTTTACAGTTATCGCTATTAATGTTGTTATTGTCTCTTCAGGAAAATGACGACAATACTGCAAATGGGGAAGATCTAGAGGACAAAATTATAATCAGCGGAGAGATTTTTGTCAGTCTTTATTATGACATTAAAACCAAAATATTCGCGGTTCATGTACACAGCGCTAACAATTTAGCAGCAGTGGATACAAAAAAAGATACCTCAGATTCGTAAGTTCAACCGAGAAATCGCTTTGGTTTTTTTTTCCTAGGTGCTAGGTAACAACTTAATTGTTTTTAGCTCTAAATTCTGAAATCTACTTCCATCGACTGGATTCTTGAATTGAATAGACCATTTTCGCATTTGTAGTTGCCGCTTTCTACAGTGACAGCGGACTCAATTTGTACAGTCTTAGCCTCATTATAAAGTTAAATATTCCTAAATGCCAACTCATTTTTACACTACTTACAACTGTGTGTAATGTTGAAGGTGTGACTTCTCTCTCTCCTTCTCGCAAGTATTTTGAATATTTAACAACAAAACGAGGCAAAGTCTGCATAAAACGAATCTGCAGTTACTTAAGTCAGCAGCTACTAGGAATTCGAAACTGCTCTATTCTGGATTTCATTAACTTGACTTTGAAGTCTTCGGCTTTATCATTGGTTTAATTACGCAGCGTAGCGTGACAACTGTCGAGCGAGACCAGTTTCAAGAAGTTGTGTTAAACGGTGAAACTCTTGTTTTTATCACCATTGTAATAGACCATTTTTGCATTGCAGTAACTGCTTTCTACAATGACAGCGGACTCAATTTTTACAGTGTTAGCCTCACCATGAAGTTAAATATTCCTAAATTCCAATGTAATTTTACAGTTTTTACAACTGCGTATATTGTTAGAGGTGTGACATCTCGCTCTCTCTCGCAAGTATTTTTGAATATTTACCAACAAAAAAAGGCTAACACTGTAAAATTGAGTCCGCTGTCATTGCTGAAAGCAGCTACTTCAGATGTGAAAATGGTCTATTGTTGCGACCGTTGCCAAAGTAGACTACGTTTCTGCTTTTTGTGAAACTTGTCTCGCGACGAAAGTTTGAAAAAGTTTCACTATGTTACACGGTGCAACCCATGCTGAAACGTGTTTCGCAGCGCCTGCACACACGTTTCAGCTAAAACTTTCAAAGTGCAACAGCGGCTTAGCTTTATCTAGTGCGAATGCAACTCTATTTCTCGATACGTCCTGACTTAGTTTAACTTTAGAGCGACAAGCAAACACTCCCAGCTGTGCAGCTGTGATTGAACTAGATAATAAACCCAACCATTTAACTAGTATGTACAATTAATAACTAAACCTTTGTTTAATTATTTTTCAGTTACGTTAAAACGTATTTACTGCCGGACCGTGCCCATAGAAGTAAGCGCAAAACAAAAACAGTCCGTGGCACGGTGAATCCCGAGTTTGATGAAGTACTGGAGGTGCGATCAAGCTTTATTCTTTATTGACAACTCAAGTAAAATAAATATAGACTATTTTCATTTAATTTTATGGTTTGTCAAGTTTTTAGTGAATTATCTTGTTGTTCCACTTTGGTCAACTATTAAAACTGTGTGCTGTTAGTACAGGTAGTTATACGGTTTCAAGTTCAATTGGGAATTAATTTGCACAAGTGAAGTTTTCAAAAAGCTGAAATTGCACGAGCCGCTTTCAGGTTTTTTAAAAAACTCACAAGCAAAAATCAGGTTCAAATTGAAATAACAATAAACGATAATAATATAAATAATATAATAACAATACGATAATAATATAAACATGAAAAAAAATTCGTATGGAGGAAGTGCCCGAAGATCTTTATGAAGCCATTTTTCGCATTCGAGGAAACTTTTTTACAAAGTTTCCGTACAAAATTTTTGACATCATTTTACCTGAGATAATTGGCTAAGAAAATTTCCCATTGTCTTTCAGCAAATCATAATCCAGACTTACCATGTGTAATTTGCACTGGTGTAACACTTTTTACACGGGTGCTGCACTTGAACTGCACAGCTCTCAGCCAAGCAGAATCACTAGTAATTTTTTCGTGTATACTATTAAGAAGTTAAACACAAAGCTAATTAAATGTTGCTTCGAAAAAATCGCTTGTATTCGGCGCGCGGGCAACAACTGGACAACTGTATCCCGTTCAGCATACATTTGATTTTGATCAGGGGCACGTGAGCAAAGATCAGCCAATCACAATGCTCGTTTTGTTGAGTGCAATTATAGGTATATTACAATACTAACTATTACCCGTCTGTTATGCAGTATCTCATGGCATATGACGAATTGCTGACCAGAACGCTTTGGATCACTGTGTGGCATGACAGGTTTGGACGCAACTGCTTTTTAGGAGAGGTACAGATCCCAATGAACACGTACTTTGACGAGGATCGGTCGCTGGAGGAAGAGCCTGTCCCTCAGTGGTACTCTCTAACAGATAAGGTGCAAACTGTATTAATTACCCTGGTAAACTGTCATGATTTTTGCTGAAAACTACTGCTTGTAGCTGGGACATCTGATTAATTATCTAGAGAAGTGTTTTAAAATATTTTCACAAAAGGTAGGCTTGTTTATCGTAATATTGTTCCAGTACCCTCAAGCGAGTGTTGCCTGGGTGAGATATTCTCAGTTGTGTTGTTTACAACTATAAATGTCTTTTGTGCAACACAAGAAATGCTGGCTGCCGGTCATTTGTTATACCGACTCTGTCTCAAGATTCGTTTACTGGCAAACACATAAAAATCACCACGTGGCGATAAGAGCGAAAAATTTTCAGTGTTTCCAAATTATAAAAATACGTCAAGGAAACTTGCAGGTTGCTTGATATTCAAAAAGCTTTTTACTAAGTATTTAGATAATCTGGTTGATGCAAAGTCTAGATAATTTGTAACGCAAATAAGGATTTCTACATACTCATAATTTTCCCTCTGAACAAGGTCGATATGTTAATATACCAAGAGAACAACAACTTTGTAACAACTGCGATTGGCTTGGAGAATAGTACCACTCAGGGAAATCTTAAGCACCCTTAAAAAAATTAGAGATAATTTTATAAAGGAAATACTGAATGTTATTATGAATTTTAGAAATTTTGACTTTAAAGTTTTGTTTCATTATATATTTTTGATGAATTACTATTCTATTTTTAATCTGACTGTCAAGTTCATTAGAGACATTATGGAACATTTTTTATCTAAAATGTGAAAGAAATAGGTTATTGTGTTCGAGCGAAGCGAGAGCGCATACTAATCAAGTCGATTTCGAGCCTGTATATAATTTATAGAAACATATAGAAAAAGCTCGATGCCATCGTATTTCAGGGTTTTTTGGAAAGAAACCTCTCTTTCATGTTATCGCAAGCCAGTTTAAAGTCGCGGAGGCCTGGGTACTGTCGGGCTAAAGGGCAACATCCCGCGAGAGACCCGTTGCTCGATGTCATCGCAGTTCAGCGTGTTTTGAAAAGAAGCCTCGCTTTCATGTTATTGTCGGGCTAAAGGGCAATATAGTAAGAAAAACTGTAGCAATTTCGAAAACTTCAACCAGCTAGAACGCAAACTCGGTTCTTTTTTTTCATTCGACTACTTTATTCTGTCAATTCTTAACAAAATAGAAATTACTCGAACGCACTTACCTAATCTTTGATTACTACTAGTATCTGGATTATAAGGAATAGCTACCTTTTGATATATATTTATTGGATACTCACTGATATAAAAAAAAGGTTCTTAATAAATCATTACTGCTGTTGTTGCTGTTGTTACTAAAGATTAAACACCAAACCTTAACAAAAAATCTATGTAGCTAATGAAACCTTATGTTTTTTTCTTAGTTATGTTTTTTTGTTAAGATTAAAATTGTTATATTTCTAACCTTGATTATTTTTTGTCTTTTTTCTGTTTGTATTTTGTGATTTATTGTAGCTTTGCATATTCATTGCAATTTCACGCTCGACTAGTTTCCGAAAAATAAACACTTGGCCGAGAAGCGAAGCTTTTAGGGCAACTGTGAAATTTTAAGGACAATCTATCAACCAAGGACTTTATATCTCCCGGTATACCAGCAAGCTAGGAAGGGGGTAATTTATTTTATAACCCTCCGCTCGAACGAAATTTGTGTGAACTCAGCCAAACCTTTAAAGACATGGACGGAATATTTCGTGTTTTTTTTTAAATTTCCTGACACAGTGACACAGCTCTGGAAACAAGGCTTTATATAAATTCACTGCTAATTTTAGCAAAACATTTTTCTTGATTTTCCATTAAAATGTTGAATTTTCAAAATATTAATTTGTTTTGTTTACAAATGGTGGACAAAATGGGAAGACGGGTATCAAATCGGAAGGGGTATATTGCCTGATAACCGATCTACAATTTTGAATCACGTGATGCATTTTACCCAGTAAGAGCGCAAAAAAGTCAATGGGTCGATTATAATATCTTATAGACCCTATGCAAAAATGGCGGCGATTTTAATATTCGATTCTTTAATATTCACATTAGCCCTACTAGCCTCGTTTTTGGGTTAAATTTTCAAAAGAATATGGCTAGTTTGGCTAATATCAAAATTGCCGCCATTTTTGTGTAGGGTTTATAGTTAATAATTTTCATTTGAACTGACGATGTTGGAAACAAAACATTTTGTTCTAACTCGGTTAATCTTTATTATCAGGCCAGATTGCCTCTTAAATGGCGTTTTCATCACGAAAAGAAAAAATAGATCGTATATTTTCATTTGTTGTCCAGGTTCCGAAGTTGATGTGTAACGATGTTTTGCCGTATTGTCATATTAAAAAGCTTTGAAATACCACAAGCAATTCAATATAAAGTATTTTCTTGCTTTTGCATGTTAGAGCCCTGAAGGGACCTCAAAAACTCCAGAAATCATCTTGGCGTTAAAATATATGACACCGGATAAAGTGCGCAAGATCGCCAAGAAAGGCCCGGTTACCAAAGGAGAACTGCATATTCATCTTCTTGAAGCCCGAAACTTGCCTGGAAAGGACTCAGATGGCATGTCAGATCCTTACTGCAAGTGGTAAGTATTAGATTCAATCTAAACTAGGAATTTAATTTAAGGTCCAGTGCGTATTTATAAGACACTTTGCAGTCATGCGCAGTGTGTATATCCTGCTGCTTTGTCTTACAAATATCACGGTTTCCGAGATAAAAATACTTTTTTTTCCTTTTTAAGGTTTTTTCGTAATCGTGCGCAGAGTTTATTTCCCATTGTTTTATCAGGTACATAGGATTCCGTGTTATTTGTAAGACCTGTGATCTGCCAAAACAGTGGGATATACACACTGCGCATGACTGTGAAAGTAGCTTATTAACTGCCCAGAATTAAGGTCCAGGCAATGAACAACTGTGCGATTTTCTGTTGCCTTTTGCATTCAGCAATTGGTAATCATCAGACACGTGACCCCTCTTTAACGTCAGTCACAGCTGGCAATAATTTATGCAATTATTCTGACGAATGGCTATCGCTCGAAACCTCAACTTTGTGCTTTTCCTACAGCGACGATCAAACTTTTTAATCAAGAGTTGATTGTAAAAAACCACGTGCTTCATTTACACGCGAACGCACCTGATTAATTTTTTTCAAAAAAAAAAACTATTCGATAAGTAATGTTTAATATACACTTTAATATCTTGTTTGCAGTGTTTTACTTTTAAGGTTGTGAAATAATTTTTGCGTTTATGTAAGCAGTTGAGCTAATTGAAGCCTCAAATATTGCTCTAAATGGAGTCTTGAAGCAGCAACTACAGAATACCCCGCCACTTCTTTACTTGATTTGCGCATATTTTTTTCAAAGACAAACAAATGTGCAGGAATAGATTAGCGACAGTTGCAGAGTGTTTGAAAAGTTATTGACAAATTGTATCCTTTTCTTTTAAATGTTATATTTGTCCGTGATTTTGTTTGGTGATGCGCGCTCTATATTTGATTTTGAAGTTGTATTTCACGTACGAGCTGGTTGCTTTTTGTTGTGTTGCGTGTGCCGCGAATTCTAGTTTTTACGGTTTTATCTGTTGGTTTCCTTACTTTACTAACGTTGTTCAATTATTGTGCTCACTTAGTGGGAGGCTCCACCTGAATTGTTCTTCATTTGGTACAGGATTTAATGGAGCCGAAACCAATTGTAGAATTGCATACAATTTAGGTATCCTGCTGATGAACAGTAACTGTTTTGGAGTTTATTTTTAGCAACATTCTAGTTTTTCTGTTCAGATATCTATTCCCGTAGTTAAGTAACCCCCTCCTCTGCGACACCGGGTACATACCGGGTCTTCTACATGTGAAGCCTCAGCTGTTAGAATCAATTCAGATTTTAACGGTCAAACTATGCCACTTGAAAACCTAATACGATTATTGTGGTTCCGTTTTCAGAAATCGCTCCTAAAACAGTTGCTTATAAACGCCCGTAGAATTCAAAACAATTATCATTGCTATATTTTTCAGTTACCTACTTCCGGACAAGAAAGGGAAAACTAAACACAAGTCTGTAGTTATTAACCACAGCATCAACCCCTCCTGGGACTACAAATTTCATTATGATAGTTTAACCCAAACCGAACTCAAGGAAAGAGTACTGGAAATCGGAATTTACGATTACGACCGAGCATCTTCTGACGAGTTTCTCGGAGGAGTAAGATTAGGACTAGGTGCGAGTCCCAATGAGTGGGATGACTCAAACGAAGACGAGGCCCAGGTGTGGAACACGATTTTGGATCGAACAAATGTTTGGGTTCAAGTTGTGCTGCCTCTCAGACCGACCTTGAGTTCAAACAAAAGCAGCGCGAAAGTCAACGTCGGATATTCGCATCATCATTTTTGACGAGGTGTCACTTAGTGGTATGGCATCAGTTAAAAGAGTTGCCTTCCGCGGGTTGCTTGGTGTGCAATGTATGCTGGGATCAAACGCTTTTCAAATATTTTCAGGACGCTGAGCTCCAGGGCTCCGAGTTGCCTTCTGGGTAACAAAGCGCGTACAAATATTTTTGTACTGATAACTAGTTTAGATTAGCTGAAATCATTTACATAACATAAGAGAAACGTTTAAAAATTTTAAAACAAGATCTTGCGGATTTTATTTCCTCGAGCAAATTAAAAAATATCTGATTTGGGTTAAAATTTTTAAGACCTTTAATGAAGGGTAAAAGAATTTCGTTAATTTAAGTATTGATACTTAATATGAAAGTAAAACTTTAGTTTCTAAAGAGATAATTTATGGACGAGGAAGGTTTTAATTCCAGAACTGAAGTTCTCTTTTAGACGTAAAAACAAAACAAAAAACATGAAATCTATTGTTAGAAAAAAGAAAAAAAAACTTTAGATAACAATTTAATAATATATTGAAAATTCAATGATTAAAATATTGAGTTACTGGAGTATTAAAATCAATGAAAGCTGTGAATAAGTTGTAGATACTCAACGTCAATTTAATGGTTAGTGACTGATGTGAGAGGTTTGTTGGTTTCGACTGATAGTAATCCTGATTTATACATATTATATCTGTAAATGGTTTATTTAATAACAATAAATGATTGATTGATTGATTGACTGATTGATTGATTGATCGACTGATTGATTGATTGATTGATTGATTGTTTACAAAGACGATCTTAAGCGAAAGTGACAAGTCACACCTCCAACAATACAAACAGTTATAAATAGTGTAAAACTACATTGGTATTTAGAAATAGTTAACTTCATAAAGAGGCTAAAACTGTACAAATTGAGTCCGCTGGCATTGTAGAAAGCGGCAGCTGCAAATTCGAAAATGGTCTATCCATCGCATCGCGGCACCTCCGTTCCTAATAAATCTACTAGCATAACAAAAATATTATCAAATCAACTACACACTTGGTATGCACTGTGGCCTATTGAGTTTACAATGAATTTAAAATTTCTCTGTTAATCTTCTTGCTGCTTGATGGCTGTTCGACTAATGTTGGCTTGCTGGCCGATAAGTTGTCAAAGCTTTCACTGTTTTTCGGACCGACCGACTCTAAAAATTTCAAAAAAAACGTGCTTTAAAAAATTAAAATGGTCTGGCCTTTCAGAGCAGCAACAAAAACAGAGAGGAACAACAACAATTGTGTTTGCCTACATAAAGACGTGATGATGTTGGAACCATTTTCGTTGCTTGGAGTTTCTTCAATTCCCGGTGGCGTGGAGGTGTTAAAAGATGATAAAGTTGGTGAATAATGAGTGCTGAAGGAAACTGACGGGCGAGTAATTTCTGTTTGAAGGCTGCTTATCACACAAATGTGTGATGACGTAGCTTTGACATATGGGCTCGTTGAAATGCTTTGAGTATCACGACTCGATGTCACGTGTTGCTGGCTGACTTGTGATCGTGTTGGTAAGTCTAAAATAGAAAATTAAGTTAGTTTTTGTTTCAGTTTCAACCAATCTGTTAAAATGATCGGAGTTTACAAAAAATAATAAAACAATGTCCTGTAAAAAATGTAAATTGTGTGCAACTATATAACTCCTGTAAAACTTTGAAAATACACGCCTCGGTTCATATTTCTGTTGTGAGCCGTTAGTTACAAAATTTTGGAGATAAACGTAATGGCATTCAAATATCAGTTGTGGTTTTTTGTATGTACAAAATGTCCTTAACTTTCTAATGGTGAAGCAATTCAATTAAGATTTTTTTCCATGGTGTAACTTGCGTTTTAAGTTTTGAAAAATCTTTTTTGGCTTCATCTTGACAGAGTGATGAGAGGCTGGTAACTACCATTTTATTTTCTGGTCCGTGACGTCAAAAGCAGACTTCAGTAGTCTAAGACCGGTCCTGTTATTATATATCTGTTCAATTTACTTGTAAAATATGATAGCGAGGTGTGTTACAGCTACGTAATTGAACAGATATATAGAAACAGTCACCCTAAATATAAAAAGGTCGCATATTTTCATTTAAAATGGCGTGTCAGACCATAAGGAACGCAATGTAGGTAATTAGGGCCATAAAAGTTACTACGATCTTTCTCGTTAATCACGGGGAGCTTTTTCATTTCTCACTATTCATTATTTTTCAAAAATAAAAAAATGGATAAGGAATCTCTATTTTGAAGTATAAAAATGGTTGCATAACATATTAAGATAAAAACAAGACGCTTTAGGAGCGTATACTTGTGCCAGCTCGTGCATAAAATGTGAAAGCTTTTGATTTTATTAAGTTCTGACTGTATACGCAAGACTTGGCTTCTCACTTATATCAAATAGCCGAATATAGCCGCTGTCCAGTATTTCAAGTATTACATCAAGTGGCTGAAGACCTCGACACAAATAAAAAGAAACACGGTGTTGCGATCTGTTACATCCAGAGCATTTTTTTACATTTTAAATATATGAGTCGCTGTTGAGGACTGTCTCTAAGACCTTCAGCTGTTGAAATTTGCAATCACTTCTAAAGTACTTAGAGCTTTGGATGAGCCCTATATAAATGTTTAAATCTAGATAAAAGAAACATTTTTTTTTTCGGCTTTCTTTTTTTTGCATGAAAGATCACGGATTTGAGTCTGGTTGAAGCCGTCGAGCATTCCATTCGTGCTCTTGGAATATCGCATTTCTGACGTTCTTACTACTGTAGTTGGCTTAATCTGAGTTATCAGATGATATCCGGTATCACAGTTTATAAACCCCTACTACGTTGAAAAATAGGCACTGAAGGTAAATTTTTCGCAGTCCAAGCTACAAAATCTATGTCATAAATGGACGCTGCGTCGGTGTCGCGATAGAAACAATTTGGTTAATTTGCAAGTTTTAACTGTGTTGGAGAGGAGAGTATTTACTGACCTTTCGAACAGTTGTTTTTCGTCCTTTATCCCCCACGGAATAAATGAACACAGCTTCGCGTTTAATCGACTTTCTGCCCATCCTGACCTTTTTTCAACTTTTAACAATTTTTTTTCTCAAACATCTCTGTCCTTAAACAATTAAATATATTCTCCGATTGTCTCACAATTTTTGTCATTGAAAAGACCGCAACGTTTCAACTATACAAGCTACAAGTCTTCATCAGGCGATGGGGTAGACTGTGAGAAACACTTGTTATATACATTCTCTTGTTCAGTGATCACTGCCGTGGTTGGTTGATCTCTCATTCAGTCTACTCCATCGGCATCACCTGATTAAAAATTACAGGTTGCAGTCGAAACTTCGCGGTCTTTTCGACGACAAGAATCGTGAGACAGTCAGAGAAACATATTTAATTGTCTATATTGATTACCACAATGGAAAATATTTTAAATTTTATCTCTATGCTTTTTTTTTTCTGTTTGTTTCTTATGTATCTCTCTTATTGCGTTGTTAATCTTTGCATCACTTGTAACCACCTCTCTATTTATCTTCTACACATTCACTCATGACGAAGAGCTATAATCTTAAACGTCAGTAAACATTCTCGTCTCCAACTCAGTACAGCACTTAACAATTAACCAAAATCATGCAATACATAATGAAATTTTATAAAACAATTGTTTCGCTTCATGCCTTGTAGGCTATAAATCACTTGCATATCCAACTTTTGTTCGTGGAATAATTGTTTTAAATTAACCTTCAGGGTTTACGAAAACATATGCTTTGATATTCTACTTACCCGTAGGCATTTCCGTCTGTGTACAATTTCCTCCTTAAAGAAAGAAGAAACCGGTTAAGAAGCGGTGCATATATTTACATAGTGTTTATGTTTGTTATATAAAAAAGGTTGAATAAAAGAATATGAACTTACTGGGACAGAGACCACATGATAACTGGCAGTTGGTTACTAGCCAAGGATGTGTGCAAGGTACCGGTTTTCCCTGTACAGCTAGTTCGCAGTCATTGTGATCATGAAGGTTTACACATTTAGCTGAAAAAGAACAAACATTATCAATAAAAGGAGCACGATTTACACTTCTTGCCTAACTTGATATACCATAGTCATTCTAATTTTAACTAGGGTTACAAAACAGGTTAACCTAGTATTATGAAAACTTACTGTTCACAGGGCACGGCCCAGGGAACCTGGGCATGAACGCTCCCCTATAAGGACCTATTTTTGGCAGATCAATTATTTTTCGCCACCTGAATTCTACCAGGAGCCCATTAACAGGAGTATGATTGTAAGGTACATCCTGCCATCAGCACAGTCACAAAAGTGTCTATTTTTGGATCCCGATTTCCAGCGAAAAGCAGTTACCATGACTGCCACAAAAGCGCAAAATATGGCGGACAAACTATTGGCACGGTCCACGATCTCCTGGAGTGACGTAATAAAATCTTACATTGTGATTGGTCAGATACGACACCCGTTGTTTGTTTCGCGGAAAAAGGAAATCTAAAAATAGACACTTTTGTTACTGTGCTGATGGCCAGACCCAGTATGGGAGAATAACGCTCCTGGTAATGGGCTCCTGCTATAACCTATTGTCATTTTTAATTAGGGAATTACTCAGTGCGGATGCAGAGACGGTCTTGAATGCCGGGTTACCAAAGAGTTTTCTTTCCTGGGGCAAACGGTCCAGATCCGACAATGTATGGAGACTGGGAGAAATATTGAGGTCGAAACACTAGGAGAGGAGGATGTTAACGAAATGACTTTGACTAGACCAAAGCGGTTTCTCATTGATGTAAGTAAATCGAATTAAATATAGTACTGGTCAGTGAAAAACATTTTAATCCAATATCCATGATTTGCACATTAAAATAGTCATCTGACTTTTAGATACTGAAATATTTCTTAATCCCTGAAGCAATATTTTCAACATTCCACTCATATGTAAGTTATAACATTATTGTGTTATACTGCACTATAGTGCACTGTGTATACTGTTTTATTATAATTGTAAACTAGTTTTGACGCATGCGCATTTTTTCATGCATGCACATTTTGTTTTCTAAAGCGCTGTTCTTCAGAGTCTGATTGTGGACCAAGCCGATGCTGTTTGTTTGGGCAAATGTGTGTTAAAAAGATTCCTAAGGACTTTACCTGCTACCTTTCTGTAAGTAAACTGTTTGAATTAAAACGTATAAAATCTTAGGATGGCTTGACTAAGTGTATATAACAAAATATACATTAGATAAGTTAGATAGATGATGCAATTTACTGAAGGCAGTTGAAAACATATAGTTTCAAATGTTATTTCTAATTACAATCATAAAATAAAACTTGATAATTATAACAGCTTGTCTGATTCTTGTATGAATAAGTACGAACAGTTTTTGTAAAAAAGAACTTTCATAATTATATTTATCTTCCCAGAAATATGCTCTTCTAGCAACCTGGTGAACTAAGGCATGATTGTTCTTAACGAATTCAAGCGTGCGATAAAAAATGTCCGAAAAAAATCCGATTCAGAATCAGGTGTATACATAATAAAAATGTTAAAAGTTACTCTGGTTAAAAATTATGTTTTATAAAGCTGTTCAAATTCAAAAGTGTCCCAAAGTTTGGACTACATGCTGCACGCTTCTCCTGACGAAGCTAATCTAGTGACAATTTTTCCCGGTGAAGACTAGTCGGTTATAGTCGCAATTACATTGGTACAATTTTAGAATCTGAACAGTTTTATAAAAAATACATTTTTTGTATCTTTTCATTAAATTTATACGTGTTTTTTGAATATCATTTTCGCAGCACAAACACAAGTGTGGATGCCAGGATGGCCTAGAGTGCAAAGAGACAACATTCATTACTATTCCCATCATCGGCGCTAAGATACCGATTCGTCAGTGTGTAGAGCCAGAGGCCTGAGCACAAACAAACCAAACATTTAAAACTGGTAAATGTAATGGTAGCCGTTGAATAGCAATAAAGTTCCATGCCAGAAATATCATAACAGTGCTCGTGAGACTTTTCCTGGTTATATACATTTGACACCCTAAGAGTGGACTTTTCTTGTTTATAAGTTGTTTTTATTTCGCCTCTTTAGCTTTCAATTCAGTTTAGGAAAAACTAAAGATAAATAACAAGTTATATTCACTTGTCTTATCTCTGTGCATTGTCCGGAGATAGAAGCACAATAAATTGCACTCAGATATTAGTCCGTCTCTCGAGAGTATTTTACAACTGATGGATGGTGTATAATATCTTGAGTGATCTTCTTTGATTCCTCATCTGTTGTCCCTCTCCAAGTTATTAGTTCTTTTTTCCTGAGCATTTTATTTCCAATTATCTTATTCTACCTAAATTTCACGAGTATTTACTTTCGCGATTTTGAAAAAATAATTACTTAGTGTTGCTCTTTTTCATTTCGTAAATTATATAAAAAGTTTTCAAAAAGAAAATACTTAGGTTTTCATTACTAATTATATATTTTAAAAAACGAATTTCATTTTAAACAGCTTTTTACGTTTTGTGTAACACTTATTATACCCTGCTTGTCACAGATTTTTCCCCCTCTAAAGAGAAGGAAAGGAAACCTCTCCACGGATCTGCTTGATAATCTATCGAGCATGCGCGAACGTCAACGTCATCCAACGGCATAATGGTAACAAAGGCTCAGACTCTGTCAGCGGTAAAATCAACTGGCTTTTAAGTAGCCAGCGGTTGTTTTACATTATGACACATGTTAGAATTCAAACTGGTTATAACAGGTTAATTTATTCGTCCAATGTTTTGGACGGAATCAAGCAGATCCGTGCAGAGGTTACCTTTCCTTCTCTTTAGAGGGGGAGAAAACCTCTGCCAAGCAGGGTACCCGTATTAACTTTAACGTATTAGCTTTGTACATAAGTTTGGTTGTTAAGAGTGCAAATTTTTAGATGTTAAAAGTATATTTTTCTCTAGCAATTTTGTGATTTCAGTATTTTAAGGTCTTGTTTGTTTTGCAAAAATACTTCAATAACAACGTGCAACAACAAGATATAGTTCAAAACATGCGGCGAGTCTTCTATTCAGTAAGCAAACATTTGTCTGTTAGTAATCATTCTGAAACACAGTTCGTCCAGTCATCAATAAATTACCGATAAGCGTTTTTTTCATTGGTAGATATTGTTCTCGTGAGATTTGTTTGCTGCAGCAATGAAACCACCAATACGAAATTAAATTTTCAAGGAAAAAACAGCTGGTTTTGCAAAGAAAACATCCTACGCCAAACCTATAAAAATTATTCAAGGGTCACATTTTCACTGCTCAGTAGTAGCTGCAAAAATTATTCCAATCAAGGCGGACTAGACATCTTCGTTTTTGTTTGCTAAACATGCTTTGACGTATATATTACCGAACTACGAGATGAAGATATGAAATCTCAGAAGAATCTCCATTTAAATGTGGCAGCTGAAATGGCTATATAGTTGCTTGTTAAAACGCTATATTGCTATGTTACAAAATGTTTGTATCAGTAGGTTTGTAGTTTTTTTTCTTTATTACGACAACAATAAGTTTTAAAATTTCAAAGCTTTTGCCGGAATATTAGAGGTATTTATAGTGATTCGTGTTGCAGCACAAAGTAGTGATTCGCAGTAAGCTCACCGATCAGTGATCAGACTGAGATGGCAGATTTTAACGAATCTTCATCAACCGAAGAAGAAACTCCTTTTAACCTTGAAGACATCGAAAGTAAGATTTTTGACGACCAGCTACCATTATGGCAGAGAATGAAGAAAGCAGTTGGAGACAAGAAAAACTTTCAAGCAACTCTTTGCTACTGTGGAGTGTTCATGGTCTTTGGTATGTCGGATGAAGTTTTAGGGCCAACTTTACTGGAACTACGATGTCTGACTGGAAAATCTTTAACAATTATGAGTTTGATTTTCTTCGTTCACGATCTCTGCAATGTGTTTGGATCAACTGCAGGGGGATACCTTGTTGATCGGTAAGTCACATGCACTCATCAGCATACGTGTTAGCTAAATTTTCAGGACTCTGGGAGGAAAGATTTTACATTTTGGTCGCAATTTTCAAGTTATTTTATTTGTAACCTTAAAAACGGTTTAATTGGGATCTGGATCAAATTTTAAAGCAGCCAAAAAATTTTTCAAGGAGGCCATGTTATGACCACTCAAACAAGATATATATACTTTTAATTACACTTCTTGAGAGAATATGAAAATCACAACCAATGTGTGCAAACAAAATTTTGTCAGCACAAAAATAATTTATTAGATATTTAAAAAATTAAATCAATTTTCTACACTTAAAGGTCTTAACAATTTTGTATTTGTAACGCATTTATGAAACATTTCGTATCAAATGAAGCCCGATGTCAAATTATTGCCACACAAAATATTGCAAATAACTCCACACTCTTATAAATTTTTAAAATCCTTATTCTTATACCAAACAAAATTTTCTAAACATAGTGTTAAATGTTCACAACCACATGGACGATGAACAACAATTTACTTTGGTCTAGCAACAAACTGAT
>JAOBBB020401085.1:7147-17263 GCA_025331005.2 Zoanthus gigantus | reverse complement strand
CCTCTCATCCCCTCAAAATGTTGTTGGGGTGCTTGGTAACTGAAGGGAACATAACACAGTAGGACAGCAGGACTGGAAGGCAAGAATAGACAGACCTACTCTCTCCCCCTCCCTTCCTCCATCCCCTAAAAATTTTGTTGGGGTGCTTGGTAACTCAAGGAAAAATAGCACAGTTGCACAGCAGAACTGGAAGGCAAGTAAGGATAGAACTGCACACCCCCCCCCTACCCCAATCCCCTAAAAATTTTGTTGGGGTGCTTGGTAACTCAAGGAAACATAGCAAAGTTGCATAGTGCTATTTTCAAGTGCTTTTCTGCATTGAATAATGTGGTGTATTCCACTCAAACCAGGTTTTATCCAGATTTAGTTAGACTGGTTATATAAAAGGCTAGCTAAACCCTTATGAGCCAAGTTGCCCATGGAGTAGGCACTTAGCAGATGAGAGTTTTTGATACCTTCTGGATGGGACACTAATCCATCACAGTTTAGCTCCCAGCAGACACTGGTACTTATTTACCAATACCAGACGAATGGAAAGCTTAGTTAGCTTAGGCTATTAAATGCTTAAGAATAACTTACAGAACACGCCAATTAACCGTGCTTGGATTGTTACCCTTCACTTTGATATCAAAGAGTATATGGCTTTTGTTTAATCCCTTGATAAGCAAGTGAGTGTTAGGTCAAGCTGGGAACCCAACCTGAACCTCTAACCAACTAGAAAAACCATATGCACGCAGCAGTCCCAAAACAATGTGGATTACTACCTAATGTAAGTTTTCAACTGAACATAATGCCGATATACTCTTACCTGTTCATCCATTGCTTAGTATCTGATTGCAAAGTTCTGAAGTGAGAAATATTAAGTAAAGGGTTTGTAAGAGTTCTAGGAATTCTCATCAATATGGTAATTTTAACTTTTAACACCACATTATTTTTTTTATTTAAAAAATCAGGTAAAACTGGTAAAAGCTGTTTTGTTTAAAAACACAACGTTTTCAAACTATTTTAGTTCATCATCAGAGTTCCAACTTTTACCAGTTTTACCTGATTTTCTAAATATTTTAATCTTGGCAAATTATGGGCATATTAATTTTGTTTCCCTCAAAATTGCCAAAAAAAAAAAACAATTGATATTTTAGCAAATTTAAACATTTTGTTTTCCAATAATTGATCATTTGCTCATTCAACCATATTTATCTTAGGGGATAATTGTTTTGAGTTATGCAACAAAACTGTACCTCAACAAACTTCTTATCCTCAAAAAAACCTACTCTTCATTTGACTTACTTTGCTCCTAGTTATGCACAAGCTTTTCCTCTTCCTTTGAAAGGAAAGATTTTACATGCAAACATCAAATATTTTCCTCAAAAGAACCCATACACTTGTTGAAAATAGCAGTGTAGTAATCCCAGTACTGTGGCATGACATATATTTTACTTAGAAGAACCCACACACTTGTCAAAACTAGCAGTGTAGTAATCCCAGTGTTGTGGCATGATATATTTTACTTAAAGAACTTACACATTTGTCAAAAAGAGCAGGGTAGTTATCCTGATGTTGTGGTCTGTCTGTTACATTGAGGGCATTTCTTAATATTTCAAATATGTGAGCCACTGTTGCAGACTATCTAAGACCCTCAGCTGTTGAAATCTGTAATCACTTGTAAAGCACTGAGAGCTTTGGATATAAAGCACTATATAAATTTAGAAACTATTGTTATCATTATTATATATTTTGATGCCATAGAAAATTTGATACGTGATGTTTGGAAGGCACTCACTCCTTCACCATAAAAATATTTTTATTTGGTCAAATAAAATTGATAAGTACATGCTTCTAAAGATAATTGTTGTTACAAAAAGGCAAAGTTGGAAATTTTCAAATATTCATGCTTAAAAATTGGAGCAAGATTATGAAACTGGTGAAAACTGAGGTGAACAATTGGGAGAATTTGAGAGCAGATCAGTAAAAACCTGAGACATAGTCAAGAGTTTTCACCTGCTTGAGAATTTTCACAAACTTTGTCAAGTTTTTACCAGGCTATGAAGGCATGGAAAACATGTTTAAATTCTTTTATAAAATTATTTTCTGCCTTAATAAAGAGAAAGAGAATATACAAAGTGCATATATGTATACTTTAATTTCTTTCACGAAACTTTAAATTTTCACAAATTGGAGACAGCCAATCACATTGCTCACGTCATTTTCATGCTTCATAAAGATATGAAAAAACACACTTTTTGTAGACCAATCAAAATGCATGTACTATCCAAATTATTTTATAATTTAATTCAATAGATTCAGATCTGTGTAATCTTTTGCGTGGCTAATAGTAATAATAAGCTGTTGTTGTTGTTATTGTCAATCAATCAATCAATCTAATTTTGTTCCAGGTTTATCCCCATAAACAGGGGTGGCCAGATTTACCCCACTCTAACAGCAATCTCTTTAATTCCCACTCTCTTCTCACTCGATTCAGGGCATCCTCCTTCTCCAAACCAACACTCTTGTTCTCCTTCTCCACTTGCATCTTCCACGTCTTCTTTGGTCGTCCTCGCTTCCTCTTGCCCTTCACTTCAAACTCCACTGCTTTTCTCAAAACATGCCTATCATCCCTCCTCAACACATGCCCATACCATCTCACTCCAATCGCCTTTGGCTTATAATTTATATAGCTTATAATATTTTTTCTCTATTTATCTCCCAGAAAGGTCTGTCTAAAACCTTAACTTCATACACCATGATGTAAAACTGAAAATTTATCAATTGGAATTGTTCTTAATTATTTAAACACCAATGAAGCATCTCATTTATGATACAGTATTTAGTATAAACATTTTACTTGTAATCATCTTACATATTACTATCTGATGACATGGTTGAAATTGTTTGTAAAATCTCTGCTTTCAACAGCAAGGGACTGGGTTCAATTCTCAGCTCTACCAAGATTCATTTGGCCATTTTTGTGCCATTCTTTTCTGCCAAAGCTGACTAAATTATTCATTGTTTTGACAACTGTTATAAATTACTAGCTGTTGCTGGGAACTGACTCAGTTTTTTTTATTCTTATGAGAATGGTGGATATATTACCAGCTACATATACAGCACTGCTGGGAGCTAACCTGCAATGAATTAAGCCCTGTCTACAAGAGCAATTTTTATGTGACAAGTTTTATTTGACAATTTTTATTTGCTAGAGTAAGCCTTGTCTACCCTCAAGCAATTTTTATTTCGGAAAACAAAAGATTGGAGACTGGGATCTATGGATGTCATAAAAAAATTTGCCAATACTTTTATGTCTCATCTACACAGACAATTTTCTGTATGACTGTGACAATTTTTATTTATCACATAAAAACTAACATGCCAGTTTTTCAGCAAATATACTCTTAAGTTCCGAATAATCTTATATTTATGTTCAAGCACACAGCTTAACTCAACAGAAAATGGGATAAGTGCTGGCTCTGGGGGCCATTTGGCTGATAAAGAATTTAGCTTACATGTCATAAATTTCATAGTTTTTAAAAGCTTATTTAAAAATGTTTCATTGTCTGGTTAAGGGCTTATCACAATTGGTACATCATGATCTAAACTGATGTAGATATTGTATCAAAAGTGAGTAGCAGGTACATCTGATTTAATCAACTTTAATCATCACTACAAAAATTAATAGTCTTGGAGTACTAAGCTGAAATATTGAGCATCGGACAAAGTAGTAATGCTTCTAACATTAGCTTTGTACTCTTCTTACACTGTTAGAACATTTAAACTTGTTAAGAGCTGATTAAACTTGCCAACATGTTCAAATAATTTTTTTTTATTAATTAGTATTAAAAAAGTATTGAATAGCAGACAATTTGCTGAATTGTAATTCCTGCAACAGAAACCAAAAGATACCAAGATTTAAAAACAAACAAAAATTTCAGGTATACATAAATGAAAATCCAAATGTTGAATTATTATAATTCTAAAATACAAATTTACTGGTTATGAATAGCTTTAATAACAAAACATGATTTTTTCCCCACCTTTGGTAGATTCGAAGCAACATGTTGAGGCAGTTTGCAATAACAAAGCCAACACTACCAAATATGGTGAAGTACCAGGATGCAATAAGGAACACGATTGAGAACAGCATCATTTTATAATTGTATCTGTCAACTTCTTCTTTGCTCATTGCTGCAAACATGAAACACTCTGTTGTGCCATTGATTGCAATGATCAGCACATACACACAATACCACCTGAGGAGGACTGGACCTGAGTTAAAACAAAGACAATTGATTTACAAGAAAATTAAAATTCAAAATTCAAACATCAAGGTGACCAATTATGCGACCAGCCATAGAGGGCAGGGGCTAGATGCTCAACAATTTTGAAATATCACTTCCGCTGGGTCTGGCCAGTTTTGGAGTTTCTTTGTGTGCCCGTGATAAATCAGTTTTAAGAGCAATGTCATTCAAAAGATCTGTCTAGGGGATGTGATATTTCAGAATTGTTGAGTGTCTAGTCACTGCACTCTCAGGCTGGTTGCATAATTGGTCACCTTGACGTTTGAATTTTAATGAAGTACTAGAAATGGTGGATCGAGTGTCCCGGATTTATTGATTGAACTGATTTAGTTTCAAATCTTGAATAGCGATGGAACCATCCGAACTAAGGTGGCTAAAGAAAGTATTCTGCCTTCTATTTATGGAAAAAGTAGGGTTTCGAAAGCTGAGTGAAAGATTTTTGTTCTGTAGGTTTGACACTTGACGTTCCAAGTTTCCTGTCTTTCTATTTTTTATAATAGTTACCTACAAACCACTCGCAAGAACCCAAAACCCGTTCTCTGGTGGAAAAAAAACATCAAACAACTTTTTCAAGGTATGTTTATTTTCAAATCATTTACAATTTGAGCAGTTTTTATGGCAAAAATTAGAATTTCCCATTCAAAGTCTTATAAAATTTTGAAAATGTCGTTACTTGTGAACTCTTTACCACCAACACTGAGCTTGGGTTGCCTGTGACCAATTTGGTATCAAACTCAGATTGCTTACCTTCTCCACTACTGAGAAGTGTCCCTCCATAGATATCTAACAGTAAGAATGAGTAGGAATATCCAAAGCTCAATATAGTTAGACCTGTAAGAACCACAAACTTTAACACCATCTCCAAGGCTTCTGATGCTATTTTAGCAGCGTCTGGATTCTGTTGCTCAGCAATCTGACCTCGCACTAGTGTATGGGCAAAGAAGGTATAATAACTTTCCTCAATGGGCATAAAAACTGATCGGGCTGCAAGGGAGCCTAAATTATTGATTACATCATAAATTCCTTGTTCTGCAAAGGTTAACACTTGAAGGATTGTCATAATAAAACGTTCTCCTTCAGTAAGAATTTTCTTGAGAAATGACTGTTTGAAAAAACTCCAAGTTAGGTTAGCCAGTGGCAAGCTGATAAAAGGCTCACTGTGGGTTATTCTTGGAAAGAAATCCCTAACAGTTTTTAAAGGAAATTCTTTAAGTGTTTCATCCTTCTTAGCAACATTCTTCGTCAGATGATAAAGAAAATAAGTATAATAAAATACAACAATGACTATTGAAAAAGCCAATTGTGCCCAGCAGAACGCAATAATTCCCAAATTTGGGAAAACAATGACAAGTAATACTGTGACGAGACATCGAGCAAAGTTTGCGGCTCCTTCTATTACAACTTTCAGTTTCAGAAAGAGAAAAACTTGTCCAATAACCCAAAGCTGTTCAGAAAGTAATTCAATGCAAGCCGAGGAGGCAAACGCCACAACCGCAAAGGGATAATTTGAAACCTTGTCTTTTTCGGGTTGCTCGATATAATTTAGCCAGATATGGCTTAACAACAAAGCTGTCAATACTCCAAGAGGGAAAACACACCAAAGTAGATTTATAACTTGACGCCAATTTCGGTTAGTAGTCTTGCTTAGGCATGCCTTGCGAAAAGCTTCCCGAGTGATAAACACAACTGTTTGAACTAGCAACATGAGACGTACATTAACAATACCCAACATTTCCTTTGTCGTGTATCTCAAAAGCAGACCGTTCATAAGAAAGGTGAGAATTCGGAAAGAAACTTGCAGAATAACATTGTAAGAGGCTGAACGTGCAGTACTTCCAACAGTGGAAACTTTGGACGCCATTTTGATGAATGAAGAACCAATGAAATTTGATTGGACAAAACAATTTTTTTTATCCAATTATATCGTCCATCTAATGTTTGGCAACTGGAATCAAAATACGAATTCTAAGTGGTCGATCACGTATTTGTTTACCCAATTAAAATTTAGTTTAGAGTATTAGTTTTGAAAAAGACTGCTGACCCGTAAAATAAGTTTACACGTGGCACAAGAGCTTTAGAGAGAGTCAGCTAAGAATTTAGAAGGACTCGGGGGACTCCCACAGGAAATATAATAGTAAACAGTTTTTTTTTTTTATCGGATTCTAATTCGCACGGAATGTGGGAAAATATAAATATTTTAGCTTTTACTCTTGTTATATTAACGGTAAGTGTATTTAGTTTCCGCCAAGTTTTGAAAGTTTTTCAGGTAATTGCATTCGTGTAGACCAAACCATGTTTTGATTTCTGTTTGCAGACGTTACCCCAGCCTTCGTTACAGGCCAAAAAGAAAGTCGATAAAAGTTTATTTGTTGAAGTCGACGATGTAAAACAATTTAAGAAATTGCAGCGGACGCACACAAATTTGCTGGTATTGTTTGCCAAATCAGGTGAGAACAGTGAAAACAAAATCTTCCAGATGTTGATGGTGATTTTTCGTATTTGAGGCTACGAACCTGTTGCTTCCCAACCAATCTTTTATACCTAAAAAGCCCCCAAATTTAGTAAATGGAAATGAATATTTATTTTTAAGTTTTTAAAAACCTCTAAATATTATTTTTTAGATGGCCAGTAGGTCGTTTGATCTCGTGAAATACCTACATGTGATACAAATTAAGTTAATAACACAGACTGATATATATTAAATATAGACTGAGTGTTTTTACAAATTATCAACATCAGTCTTTTGTTTATCTCAGATAGTATGAGTTTTCAAAATATAACTATAAATCATGTATATGGTGTAAATTAGATTTGGTTTAATGTAATTGAATTGTATTTTTTATCTAAAATAGTTGTTTACAGATACTAAGATTTGCAATTTAAAAGGTTAGAATTTAATAGGTGCACAGGCAGCCAAAGATAAAAATAAATTGATTGTGAGTGGGAAATGCAGCGTAATAACTTTGCAAGGCTATTTTTTTTGGTTGCATTGGAATGTAATAAGATGCTCAAGTTGTAAAATAAGGGAATCAATCAATCCAATTTTGATCAGGGTTTATCCCCGTAAATGGGGGTGGCCAGATTTACCCCACTCTAACAGCAATCTCTCCAAGTCCCACTCTCCATCTGGCTCGATTCATGGCATCCTCCTTCTCCAAACCAAGTCTCTCCAAAATTGTTCACTATCCACTCAAGACTTAATTTGGAATAAGGAGGAAGCAAGATAAAATATTCCTACCTACCTATTGAACAATTATACTACCAATGTTAGTGTGATCTTTTCAGTGATGTATATATTAGGCTACTTAAAAAAACCTCTCATATTGACTTTTTTTATTTTTCAAATATCAAAAAATAGAAAAATAAAATGAAGAAAAGGTTGAGAATTTGGCTGGCTGTATATTGATACTTGAGTTGTATTTATATATGTAAGTTCGTTGGATTGTGTCAAAACAACTGTGTCTCACTTAAATAATCAAGATCTCTCTTAGAAATCTCCACTTGTGATCACTTTGAGTTTGTTTGTGGGAGTGAATATGAGAGAAGAAAAAAAGTGCCCTCCCTAACTGTATTTTGGAAATATTTTGATAATAAATGGGGATACTTTTTACGGCTAGAAGCACGTTACTGTGTCCAACACACCAAAATTTTTGATGAATTTCTGACGCTTTTTTGACACTTAAGAAAGGTGTCTGGCATCAGAGTGGGCAGAGACAGTCTAGACAGTTTGAGTGATATGTGGCAAAAAGAGAATCTTGATATATTTTTACTTCATTTTTTGGACAGCACTCAATCAAAAAAGTGTTTCAAAAGTGTCAAAATTGTGGTCTTGTGGAAGTGGTAGCACACTTTGTACTGTACTGTAAGTGGCCTAAAGTAATTAAGAAAAACATTTTAAGGCCTTAATATATATTAATTCTAAAATCAAGATGGTTATGATAACCTGGGCTCAGTTGTTCAAAAGCCGATTAGCACTAACCCAGGGTTAAACATTTAACCCATGTTCTTGTTTCCAACCTTACAGGACTGGATTTGAGCTATAAGTTTGGGATTAATAAGTTTTGTTCTTCGAAAATCCAAACAGTGTTCTTAAAAAATCGTTCACCTTTTCTTAAAGAAGAAATTGCACCATGAATTTTTGCTTAACTCAGGGTTAAAATTAACTGGCTTTTGAACAACCCAGCCCTGGTGGGGGGGACTTGCCAGCAGACAAAATTAATATTGACAGGTATTGGGGGCAGTTCCTTTTGGGTCCCTTAAAGTGCAAGTATCACAAAAAAATTCCTTATTTCAAAAAGTTGTTCTATAAAGTGTATAGATTCCAAAAATAATTATCTGTTTTATTGTCAACCGGGAGTTTATTTAGAAGTTGGGAGTGATTTTTGTTTGAAATTTTGTGACCTCAAAAAAAGATCAAACAATTCATTAATATGCATGACATCATACGTTGAGTTCCGGTTGCTGTCAACTTGCTTGGTGTGTTGACAAAAATCTTATTTCAAGAGAAAAATCGTGCCGTGGCAAAGAGAAAGCATTGTGCTGCTTATGGATGCTGCAATAAAAATACCGTTAGTGGTGCTGCAATTCATAGTTTTTCTAAAGACCCAAAAATTAGAAGGCTTTGGATAACATTTCATAGCTATACCTTCTGCTCAGGAGCAGATTGAGATCCCAGAAAGCATGATTGCACGTGCTCCTGGCATTTTTTTTTTTTTTTTTTGGAAGGGGTTAGGGGTCTCCATTTGGGATCACAAGGAGGAACGTCCCTGCCTTCCTGAGCTAGTTTTCCACCACATTTCTCAAAATTGTAGGAGAGGCTTTAGTCTCGGGACCACTCATGTCCGAAAACTGAGGTTGGGGGTGAGCAAGAGCATGCTCTCCATAGAAACTACTTACTCCAATAAGGTCCTCATGATGGCAGCAAGAAAACAGGGCACCAGCCAGCCCAAAGGCTGGGGTGGGTCGCACTTGCCTACCACAAACAGAAAGGTGCAACCCCTGACCCTGGGCAGTGCAAGCACAGCTTGCAGAATTAATGGGAAGCCTGATGATTGGCTTAGGGTGAGGGTGGGGACTTGGAATGTAGGGAGTATGAGTAGGAGAGGTACAGACTGAGGTGTGTGTAAGGAGCTGAGGAAGAGGAGAATGGATGTGTGTTGTCTGCAAGAATTGAGGTGGACTTGGTGGGCTTCTCTATAAGGGGGTTGCTAGCCACCCAATCCACCTGCCTAGATCTACCCCTGATCAGACATTTCATCTTCAAATCTGCTTCAATTTTAGAAAAAGCTGCAAGTAAGAAATTTCCTCTTCTTGGTGAAGTAGCCAAAGAAATAAGAGGAAAAGGAACAATAGCATATATTAACTGTGGGTGAGTTGCTTCTTCTTTGGCTTTCCTAAGATTTCAGTAATGCTAATGCACACATACAAGGTCTGTAGCAGAGCACAAGCACAGGCACTAGCACACATGGTCCCCATCTGGGTCAGGTTATCACACACATACAAGGTCTGTAGCAGAGCACGAGCATAGGCACTAGCACACATGGTCCCTTCTGGGTCAGGCTATCACACACATACAAGATCTGTAGCAAAGCAGTAGCACAGGCACTAGCACACATGGTCCCTTCTGGGTCAGGCTATCACACACATACAAGATCTGTAGCAAAGCAGTAGTACAGACAGTAGCACACATGGTCCCCTTTGGGTCAGGCTATCACACACATACAAGGTCTGTAGCAGAGCACGAGCATAGGCACTAGCACACATGGTCCCTTCTGGGTCAGGCTATCACACACATACAAGATCTGTAGCAAAGCAGTAGCACAGG
>JAOBBB020400978.1:0-17266 GCA_025331005.2 Zoanthus gigantus | reverse complement strand
TGTAGACGGGGCTTACCCCAGCAAATAAAAATTGTCAAATAAAAATTGTCACATGAAAATTGCTCGTGTAGACGGGGTTTACCCCAGCAAATAAGAATTGTCAAATAAAAATTGTCAAATAAAAATTGTCACGTGAAAATTGCTCGTGTAGACGGGGCTTACCCCAGCAAATAAAAATTGCCAAATAAAACTTGTTACATAAAAATTGTTCGTGTAGACGGGGCTTAAACCTCAAATGTTCTCAAATTTATTTGTTATTAAAATGACATTTTCCATTCACTATTTAGTTCAGCTTCCTCGATTAGAAACTGTAGCGCAGTTGACTATCGAAAATGTTACTTTTGTGCGGTTGGATATCTTTCAAAATTGCATCTCCAAGGAGTTTGACATTAAAATAAGCCATTTTACTAATACAAATGATGTAAGTGATGTTGAACTGAACAGTCACCCTTAACAGTTACGTTTTTTTCCCCAAGTTTTTGAAATACCCAAGATAAAAGTTCTTCATATATACAATAAAATTTAGAGTAAAATAAAATAAAAATAAAATTTCTATTTTAAAAGTTCTTCACCCTCCTTCAGCCTTGGACATCATCTTAAAGCGTGACAATTTCTCACCTCAATGTTCTTATAAAACCGGGAGCGTACTGGTAGATATAGCTGATTGACAAACATTCTAAAACCATTATAAGTTAGGACCCAAAGAAATCCGTTATGCTTCCATATCCAGATTTTCTCATCCTGCGTTGTTTTAGTCTCCGAAGTAAGTTTGAGGTGGCAGTCCTGTGACATGGGATGCATAGAGTGCGGTAATTATCCAGTCCACACTGTCCCCCACCCTCCACTACAGGGGTGATGTGGTCTGCCTCCCAGAACTGACAAGAAGAAACAAACAAATCGCAATGCATCACTTTGTGTCGTTAAATAATGCCATGACGCAGAAGAGTCATCTAACACGGATTTTCAGGGAATTGTAGCTAATCACGTTCCAAGATTTCTGGCACATTAATCAACTGCGAACGCGTGGAGCTTTAGGAGAGAAAAATGGCGGCAGGAACTAGCAGTGTGGAGCAGTCAATGAGAAATGAGATTGAAATGGTTTTAAAAGATGTGGTAAAAGAAAAACCATTTGGGAACCAGATTAAATTGTAGCAAACATTTAACACCTATTTACTTGGCCCGAGGGAAACAGTATGTTTTGTGATCCCTCGGGAAAAATGATTGGTCTGGGGATCACAAAACATACTGCTTTTCCGAGGGCCCAGTAGATAAGTAATTTATCATCATATCAAGTACCAAAGTGAACAAAAAAGCAGTGAACAAGACAAAACTGATTTTATTATTTAACAATTTTAACAGTTTTAATATTATAAAATAAAACGAGTTACTTGTAATTAAAGTTAAGCAAGAGCTCACGTTTTTCACGTGACATATGTATGACTTCCGGTTTTATTGTAGACCGGAGCATTAATAGTATTTTAATACTATTAAAATGGGGCATTAAAATGCCCTCGCGAGGGCATTAAAATGCCTGCCCTCTGCGAGGGCATTAAAATGCACTCGCAGACCTCTTCGCGGGCAACAGTGGAAATTCCCGACTTTCATGTGATTCTCTTTTAACCAATAAGATACTAGAACAAATGAGCTTTGATACTTGGTATATAAATATATCTTATTAGGTGGTTTGGCAGCCAATATGGCTGGATATTTTTACGAGTCGGCAGTATTTTGGCGAGCCTTTAAGCATAAATAATCCGAAAAACGATTGAGTTTGTAAGGAAATGCAATGAAACATTGAAATAAACTGGCGGGGAGAGTAGACGATTCCTGAAGTGACGTCACGGCCTGTTCTGGACCCAGACTTAGCAACTTCCGGTCATATTTGTTGGGCGTGGCCAGCGCGGGAACTTTAAAGCTCAATTTTGTGGCGAAAAAGTGACGGAATCAAAAAATTTTTTTAAAATACTCTTCTACGCATTCTAGAGATACAAAAACCCGAAAAAAACATTTTGGCCATATAAACACTTTAAGAATGAATTGAGAACTGCGTTATGCCCTTGGGGAAAAGGATAAGTATAAAAGACTTGATTTGTTTATTCAAGTTTGATTTGTGAAAGGCAATGTGCAGCCCTTCACTGACACTATGCCTCAACAAATTTTAAAATATGAAACAACCTAATCAGAATGATTCAGGACGCCACGTTGGCTTACCTTAAATCTTTGTTTAATCTAAACAACATTTGTAAATTTGTAATTTATTGTATCTTTTATTTCTGATACCATTAAAAGTTTTCTCAACGTCTCTTTGTTTGGAAATAGGTAGGCGAACTTTGAGGAGTCTTTGAGGGGAGTAATTAAGCTCTGCAAAATACGTAAAAATGTGAAATTGCAATTGCGAGGAGGAAATAAAAAAGCTCATCATCATAATAATAGAAAAATCATTAGAATTAAAAAAAGAAATCAATTTAAAAGTTATCGAGGCCTCTACTGTAAACATGACTGTAGGAAACACAATAATAACTTTAATTAACAGTTGCCAACGACATATGCTGCTGGTTTTAAAAGTTCCTTTATTTGTAGACAGTGCACAGTTGTAAATATGAAATGAAAGTTTGATGATTACGACGGTTCATGTTATGACGCCTCTTGCTCAGAAAAGTTTTGTTGTGTAAAATATCCTCGTTTTTGTTTTTGATAGGTAAAGCACTACATCTTTCAACAATCGGAGCACTCTAGCCTTGAAATTAACGGAAGTCTTCATATCTTGAAAGCAAAGCTTGAAGTGTGGGAGTTTGTGCAGTTTTTGAGCACCGGCTCTATTCAACAGAACATCAAGTCCGGTCAGGTACTTAGAAATATTTAAGCATTCTATCAACATCATATTTATGGCGCCGTAAACTTGTTTTTAGTAGAAATCTTCAAACACAATAATGATAAAACAAAATGGTAATACACAAGAACCAATTTCGAATTTTATACTGATTAAAGGGAAAGAGCCCAATACCCGAGTTATAATACCAGTCACTCTCGTTTAAATTTTTTTCTTTTATTTTACCTTACCTCAGGTGTACGAGCGGTCTTATCTAAGAACGCAGCGAGAAGAATACCTTCTACAGCAACTTCAGCTTGAGAAGCAGGCCAGCGAGATTGCGTTCCACACAATAATGATCACCAATGCTCTGTCACCAGATGAATACTTTGAGCAGATATCAAGGCCGACCATTGAAGATATCTTCCGGAACGATCCATTCGGTAAGTTTGGTTTAATGAATATAGTTTTTTAGTTGACAGTTTCATAATAGTTAAATGCAGTCTGCTTTGTCAGAAACTCGAATATCTTTACCTTACTTAGGTGTTTTTTCAGAAGAGAGAGTTTCGAGATCTCTGATTGCAATGAAAGAAAGAAGAGATAATTTGAGAAAGGTAATCTAAACAAAAGTTAGTCTGTTGAATTATTTAGAATATACTGTCGTTATGAATGGCTATTGCGGTTATGTACATGTACGCAATAGACCATCTTCGAATTTGCAGTTACCGCTGACAACAATGACAACATATTCAATTTGTACAGTCTTAGCCTCAATATGAAGTTAAATATTCCTAAATGGCAATGCAGGTTTACACTACTTACAACTGTGTGTATTGTTGGAGATGTGACTTCTTGCTCTCTCTCGCAATTAGTTTTGAATATCTATTCTGTATGAAATGAATCCGTAGTCATTTAAATAAGCAACAACTAGGAATTCAAAACTGGTCTATTTCAGCAATTGCAAAAAAGAAGCCAGTAACCTGCGGCCACTGCGGGTGAAAAATTTGTTTTTAACGCATCTCTTGATTGCATTTGTTTAAACTTTGTAAATAACCGTTAAGATGACGTCATTGTTTACACCGCTGTACAAACCCAATCGTACAATGCAACCTCAAGAAAAGTACGTTCTAAGTCTTGATATCTTGAATCAAGCTAAGCATTCAGGTTAACTAGTAATCCATTCTGATAAATTCGAAATCCAGTCAAGAAATTTTGGTATTAAACCAGAAAAATATGAAATCCAATCAGAGGAAATTAAAAATCTACGGAAGGGAATTAAGAAATCTATTCAATGGAATCCAGACGTTAGTCAGGGGAATTCGCAACCCAGTCAATGGAATCACAAATTTAATCAAGGGAATCCGTAATTGAGTCATTGAAATCAAGAATTTAGTCAAGGGAATCTGTAATCCAGTCAAAGGAGTCCAGAATTTAGTCAAGGGAACCCGTAATTCAGCCAGTGGAATCCAGAATTTAAACAATAGAATCTGTACTCTAGTCAATGGAATCCAGAATTTAGTCAAGGAAACCCATAATCCAGTCCATGGAATCAAGAGAATCCGGAATCAGTTCAAGGGATTCCGGAATTCAGACAGGTAATCCGGAATCTGGTTAAGGGAATCCACAATCCAATCCAAGGAAATAAGAAAACAGTAAAGGAATTGTAAATCAAGCCAACAAAATCCTAGATTCAATGCAGTCAGTTGAATGTGGAATGTCTCATTATGCGACATAATTTCATAACAATATGTTGCGATACACCATTATGCCCTGAAACGATCTTTTTCTAATATACTTTTATATATTTGTTTTTGTCTGAAGGTCATTAAATCAGGGACAAAAGTGACTGCCCTGTTCTTCAAACATGGTTATGAAAGTGAAATTAACAAATGGAAAGATATTGATAAGAACCCCTGTCTTAACGCTGATGAGAAGAGCAAAATCCTTTTGAAGTGCAAGTTAAACATCAACAAGTACGCTAAAGCTATTCTCCTTGCTAAGTCTTTCATGCAGAGTGGCAGCTCTCTGGAAATCCTCATTGTTGGAGATCTTACACCAGATGAAAAAAGCCTGATTGATAGGGAAACATTTGCTTTGATCAGACTAAAAGGTGGGTCACATTTGATGTTGGTAAAAAAACGATTTAAACATTAAACTTTCATTAAATTATTTATAATTGGTACGGTATCCTCAAATTTTTAATCTTTTCAGTTTTTATCCGCATTATAAGACTATTGATAGCTAGCTTTTTAGCTACCATTTTTTTGAACATTTGTATTTCCGATTTTTCTCATGTTTCATGACTCTTTGCCCGTATTATTGGTTCACTCATTACTTTGATTATTTTGATTTTTCCATTCAACGGTTTTGGGGACATGCACAGTTTTTAAAACCTCTGCGTTTTAGCTACCAAGGTGAATGCGATCTTCTTTTCTGCTTAACTTGATTCAGATTTTGATCTTAAGAGGTGGAAAAGATAAGTACCAGCATTTCCTGGGATGTAACCTGTAACTTGGGCTTATCACCGCCTCAAAGTACAGAGGCAGCGCAGCTCAACGAGGTCGGACCGAAAGCATATATAGGTGCCCCTGGCTGCCGCTATACAAACCATGCTTGACCTCGGAGCTCAGCGTCAAGGAGGGAGGAAAACCGGTGTACCCGGAGAAAAACCCAGTCAGATAGAGATGGACAAATCTCTGCCCACATGCAGACCCCGGGAGTCGACCCCGGGAGTCGATCCCGGGTCGTAGAGGTGGAAAGCCTGAGTGATGACCACTATGCCAACCTGACTCCCCGATGGATTGCGATGGATTTGGGTCCAGACCGCCATCCACAGAAAAATCAGAATACTACCAAACCTGGAGATAAGCGTCGCGCCAATAGTTTTGTAAAAGCATTTAGCTGTTTATTTTTTATCTTTACAAATAGAGCTACCAAAAAAACATTTCTTTGTTCAACAGGTGGATCAGATGAAGCCATCTGTTATGCTGAAACTGCCACTGAAGGTGGCCGTAAATTCACTGTTCATCTGATTAACATCAATGGAGAGGAAGTGCTGAACAAGAGGAAGGTGTATGAGAGAAGCCGCGGAAAAGCTTGGAATAGCGAGCAGTCTTTGCTGAGGTTGGCAGCTGCTGTATTGAAGGCAAACCGTGAATTGCAAGCACGTTTTCAAACAGACAGCGCTATCGAGGTGACAATATCACTATTTTATTGAAATTATTATGCAATCAGTTATTTATAGATTAATGGTTAGAATTAATTACCGATAGTGGGGTTAGTCTGTTTGTAAAAGAAAGCTATTAAAGTTTTTCCATAAAATTCTTTACTGAATTTAACAAATGCAATGTATATGGGTAGAAAATGTTTCCAAAACACAACATAAAAGCTTTTTTAAAAGAAATTCTCTCTTCATAAGTGAGAGCAACATTATTTTATAGGCATTGGTTGCTCAAGCCTAGTGTTTCTTTGCCGGCCACATTACTAATGTAAAAATGTTGGTTATCATTTAGTGTCAAAAATCTTTGACCTGCAGTAGATATGGCGATATCATTTTCTGTGGGTGATTTTTTTGTAGGCGAAAGAACTTGAGAATCTTGAGATGATGGTTCGAATCAGTCATTTGGTCACAGAGAAACTTGACGAGGACAGCTCATATAAATTGCTTGGTGAAGGGTCATTTGGTCAAGTTTACAAGGCCAAACGAAAGGGACAGCCTGTGGCAGTGAAAATCTTGAAGAATCTTGATAATCCCAGAAAGGTTCAGGCTTTCGAGAGAGAAGTTCAAACTTTGAGGTACGTTGTTTTGTTTAATTGATAACGTAAATAGAGGTTTGAGTTGATTAAAAGTTTCTGAACAGGTTTTACAGGCTCTATAACAAAGTTGGAAAACGCTAAAAATATATTCTAAGCTTCTACAAAAATTTATAAAATAATTAGTTCTCACATTTTTTGTTTAGTTTTGCGGTTAATACATAATACAATAATATTTGGTTATTTTGAGTTTTCCGTGTCATTTAAATACAACTTCTTTTATATTTAGAATTTTATAAAGAATTGATAAAAGTCACAACATGAAAAGGACACAAAGCTCCGATTTGCTGAAAATTAAGTGAATATGATCTATTTATGCGTCGTCCTTTCAGAGAAGCGAAACATGAAAGAATTGTAGAAATCATAGACTGCATCTTCCTGGAAAACCAACTGGCAATTGTTATGGAGTTCATGGGTGGAGACAATCTCAAGAAACATCTTTCCAAGACACCAGGCCAAGGACACGACAAAAGCTTCACTGTCAGATTTGTTGAAGATATTGGGTCAGCCATTTGCCATCTACATTCTCTAAAGTTGATCCATAGAGATGTGAAGCCAGAGAACATTTTTGTTAGTATATTCCTTATCAATTTATTCTTGATTTTAGCTAAGAATCGCTAATCGAGATTCCAGAATGATCCCACTTGTATCATATTTCAGCTGAATATGCAGCACTATTAATACCAAAAGTGCCCTATTTCCCAAGCTTCTAAAATTTTTGAGAGACATTAAGAAGAGAAATGATAATCCTACTGGGCTGGGTTGTTCAAAAGCTGATTAACTTTAACCCTGGGTTATAAGCAACAACTTAAGGAGCAATTTCCTCTTTAAGAAAAGGTAAACGAATCTTTAAGAATACTGTTTGGATTTTCAAAGGAAAAACCTTGTTAAACCCAAAATTACAGCTTTTTATCTCCTTCCTTGTAAGGGTTGAAACAAAAACATGGGTTAAGTAATTAACCCTGTGTTTGTACTAATCGGATTTTGAACAACAATTCCAGGAGTGACCTAATCAACCATTTGGTCAGTTTAAAAAAATGACCTGTTTCCAAAAAATAAAAAGTTACTAAATGCATTATATATTTTAAATGTATGACAGACCACGTGCCTAGCTTGTTTGGCATTTAAATAGACAGGTCTGGTTTTGTAATTAGAGAAAATGCTTTTTTTTTTCCCCAGAGCACTTTTTTAGTCCGGTGTTCTCCTTTGGAGCTCACATTATAAAATGTGCATGAAATCAAAGAGTTATAACAGGGCTTTGCAAGAAAACTACAAATATTTTATTGTTAAAATGTGAAATTCCAACAAGCATTCTGATTGCAACGTAATTACCAAATATGGAACTAATGGTTACATTTAAACTTAATTTATTTGCAGTTTTCATGATTGCCAAAATAATAACTTGGCCATAAAGTCGATCTAGTGTTTTCTGACATAGTTAACAACCTTTTCTTTTTCTTATTAATTATTTTTTTAAAATATAATTTGGTTGAAAAGATTAACTGCATATAGCAAATTTTTATACTATCATTTTTTTCAAAGCTTTCCGAAGATCACGAGATAATGAAGTTGGGTGATTTCGGTCTGGCACGTGCTACTGAAGGAACAGAACAGACAAAGACAATGATTGGTTCGTACCGATATATGGCGCCCGAGGTAATGAAGCGAGGAGGCCACTATTCTGCGAAAGCCGACGTCTACAGTTTTGGTCAGTTGCTCATGTACAGATTTTGTATTTAAACTAGTTTAGTTAACTATTTTAACTAAACCTGCACATGATTAATTTCGGCAATATAATTCGGGGTCTAATACATACACTCCTACTCCTCTGACATTATCATTTAATATAACCAGATGTTACGAAAGTGTAATGCTTGTGGGATGTGGATATAAAGATCAACGTCAAGTATAGATAGCACAAAAGTGCTAGTACTGAGCTAACTTGAAACCACTACATATTGGGCACTATGGCCACGTTGGTGGCGGGCTTTACCTCATCAAATTACCTTAAAAAATAGTGAGCCTGATTGCTAGCAGCCAAGGACTGCTCTTTTGGCCTTTTTAGGCCTCATCAGCATGGCATAGCTAGCAAACAGGCGTAGCTTCCTAAAACTAAAATGAGAACATAACGGTCATAGTGAGCATTATCGTGGCTTCAAGTTAGCTATACTAGCACATTTATGCTATCTATACTCAACCAGATGTTACATTATTGCGCCTTAGAAACATTTTCATGATAGAGTTTAGAGGTAATCCTGGATACCAACATGGCTTTAGTACCCAAACTAGCTATCTGTACACTCGTAACAACTGGCAGTGTTATTAATCTGGTTTTCGTTTTCATTATGTGCAAAAGGTATGTCTTTTGCCTTGATGATTTATCACATTATGGAATTAATTCTCTTAAAAACCTAACATTTGCTCTTTTTAAACAATTCAAACTTTAGGCTTATGTCTTATTGAAGTCGTTAGCGGAGAGATCACATTTTTTGATGTCGCCATCCATAAAGAGGTTTATGATCTCAGGACGAAAGGAGTAAATCCAAATATACCGGTAAGTGAATCTAGATAGGCCGCTAAGTGAACACACATCGATCGGTTCTTTCATCTAATTTATGGTAAACAATTCTCCCTATTGATTTGATTAGCTGCAATTTCTTAGTACCAAAAATGCCATTTAAGGTCACAATAATGAAATGTGTGAGCTACCATAAAGAGCTCTTTTATTATATGGTACAAATTACACAGGTTAAATATAAAGATTTAATTGCTACCAGTTTTGGTTCTTATTTGTGCAGAGGAGTTTTGTTAACCATATAAAAGTCCCTATATCGCTTTTTTATCTTTTAGATGAAAACTATTGTCATCTGTGAACTGAAAGTTCAAATAACTGAAGAAAATTTCCGCACCTAAGTATGCTTTTTAGTCAAAAGAAGTTTGAATTTAAACTTTAACCGAGCGGCAGGGGACTGGTACGTGTGACGTAGCAGCATTAAGACGTCCTTCGCTGTCAGTGTTTTTCAAGGAAAACGTGACGAAAAAAGCACTTTAAACTGAATTTCTCTGTTTTTCGTTGTGTTTTAGACCGTAAACGAATGAAGTTGTTGTGTTAACAGTGACAATATTCAACGGGAAGCAACACAAGTGCCTTCTCCTACGTCATCACACCAGGACCTCATAATGGCCTTAATGTTCGGTCAAAAATTAAAAGACAGCAGTCCCAAAACTGTCTTATTTGCACGTTACTGGGCTCAAAAACATAACAGGAACCGAGAAAAACTGTTTAATTTTCAAAATTTAGTATTACTAAAGATTACTATTACTATTACTTTTCAAGTAAGAGATAAATAATGCTATATAGAGACTTTAATAACAAGAATCGTGAGACAATCGAATTTACAAATATGTTTGAATCTTTTTATTTTTTGTTCAGTAGTTTTTTAAAGTTATTCTTTTATTTACATTTTTTTAAAGAAAATTCCAGACGAGTTTGGCTGGGAATTGCAGTTAAAGCTCGCAGCCATAATGGAGGACTGCCTCAAACCTGAAATTCAAAGAGTGAGTATGGAGCAAGTGTTAACAACTTTGAAGAATCCAGTTGTTTCTCACAAAAACAAAGTGGAACTGTTTTGCATAGGGACGGGACAAGGGACTACAGGTATTCTTTATTTGGTGTTTAAGCTTTAAACTGGGAAGAAGTTGTTGATATCTATGGTTTTAATATAAGCAGTAGAAGAGTGAAACAGTAAAACTACTTTTAAAGTGATTTAGCAGGGATTTTTTGGGCTTTAATATTGCTGGTAATTGCTATCGAGCCAGCCGAGAGACGACAGAGTATGGAGCCGTGCGACTTTAAAAAATCCCATGGGAGGTGAGCAAAATTAAGTGCTATGTGCACACGTTGATGAGCTAATCACAAGACAGATTTACGTGATCTTTGTGGCGCGTGTCAAACTTTAAAACGTCAAGGTTTTGACTTGCACAAGGCGTTTACATGCTCTTTTTGCTGTGTTCCACATTTAGTAAGTCACAGCATAAGCCAAAATGTAATTACAAACTTTTCAATAGAGTTGCAAGCAGACATGTTGATAATGAATCTGGAAAGGCTTATTGTTCAAGCTTACTCAATCCTAGCTAAACGTTAATTTGTTCGTTTGCACTTTGCCGGTACGTACTCCTAGCTTAGCTATCTTCAGTTTAATTTATTTATATTTTGTTTCTCGCTAGCTTGAAGTGTATCGATGATGATGATAATGGCAATCGTCACAAACGCATTGCTCAATGCTAAAGACACTTTTTATGTTGTAATTTGTAAATTCAGATTCAAAGTTTAGGTGTGTTTCTACTATTCACCTTTGTTTTTTGTTTCTTCTAGCGATTCTTCATGGAAAAGCTAGCTCGTCTATGATGATACTATACAATGGTAAACCTTTGCTGATGGTGGATGTCGGTATCGGAGTCATCAATGCATGTATCGAGAAGTTAGGTGTGTGTCATCATTAATTACGCCAGGATAAAAATTAGTCGTTATGAACAAAAATGACGAATATTAATTATCTTTATTGTAGCTTTTCAAAGTCCATTTTGCGAATTTAATCTTAAACGTTCTAGAAGAGGCGAAGATCTCAGTTTTCTCTTGCAGACATTAGTTGTAATTTGTCTTTTATGACAGGGTTTTCAGTAGAAATTTTCAAGACGAGTCCCAGGGACCCCTTCGTTTTTGAATTAGGAGTCCCAAACAAAATTTCTGTCATCAAAACTTTATTTTACACCGTAATGTCCTGTCAACCTTGTGCGTCCCAGGGACGCAATGCATTTCATTTTTTGCGTCCCAATATATTTTTTTGAGTAAAATACGCAATATTTTGCGTTAATGAAAACCCTGTATGATAAAGAAAACTGAAATCGATTCCTCGTCAAATCAATGTTTTCGATACTTCCCAGGTATATCGAGCGATCTGTGAGTCAAATCTACCAGGCTTATATATAACATTCCTCTTACATGCAGTATTTTACTATAGTGGCGTATTTAGATAGATGAACAAATTAATATGTACTTTTTTTAAATCGAAGATGAAAATAGATACATAAGTTTCGGGCATGACACCTACACTGTTAAAAACTCCTGCTGGAAGGAGGTGATGTGGTTGGCTATTTTCAATCCCGGAGCAGCCGCATGCCACCTTTAAGATAACCTGCCTCCTTGTTCGATCTTTAAGGTTTCTGAGCCACTCTAACGCTCGAGTCTAAAATAGTATTTCAAACTAAAGTTAATGTAGCTATTTGAAGACCCTTTATGAAGTTCTGACAGCATTTTTATCCGTCCAATCAGTCCACACATGCAATCTCTGCCAACAAGGCGGCAGTTACATAGTAAAAATTGTTCACATTTTCTTCCAGTTCCTACGTATGGTAATAGGTTTCCTGATTGTGTGTTTATAACTCATAATCACCTGGACCACGCGGGCGAGTTTCCATTGCTGCTCGCATTGGATGGTAAGCGAAGGTTTCATGCTAAAGAGTGCATGCTCAGAGTGTTATCCGGACCTGAAGTGGAAGAAAGATTAAAGCTTCACCGACTCCATGAGATGCTAACCCAATATAAACCGGTTAGACCTGTTTGCTAAATCCTGTTTTTAGTCTTTATATTCCTTAGCTCATCACATATTACTAACGGAGGGAAGGTAATTCAATTTTGTTTCACTTGACACTAGAACTATTAATTACTCAGGCTTGCTAGATCTCGTAACGTTTTACAAAATAACTTTTTTTTATTTTTTAAAAATAGATAAAAGATAAGTGTACTTCAAGTCTTTTTATTTACTAATTTTCCAATTAAGCATTAAACAATGCTCAGTGTTTTGGGGTAACAAAAACAAGCATTGGAAGCTACCGAATATTGTGACAAAGAGATTGTTCACTCGTTTGTGTGCGTATTATTGTGAATGTCGAACCCTAACATTGTTTTTTCTGTAGCAGTATGGTGAAAGAAACAGAAAAAATCAACTTGCTTGTCAGATTCTCATCAAATACTTCTTTATAGTGTCATTTTGGTGGATCAAATGCTGGGTTTGAATGGATATTAGGAAGAATACTTTCCTTTAGCATTATCTATATTTTGGCCGTCTTGAAAAGCTTTTAAATTTTCCAAAAAAGCGCATTAGAAAAGGATCGGAGATGCCCAAAAAAATGCAAAAGAATACTTGTTTAAAAGACTTTTCGAACAACTTAAAATCATCAATAGACCTCAATAGATTCTCGTTATCAAATTTATTTTGTAGTTGTGTAACTCTAAGCTCGTTTCTTCCTTAAAATAGCTTGATTCTGTCTGCAAAATCTGATAGGTTAAGACTTCATGTAAAAGCTAAGTTTTCACCTGTCTCCTCACTGAAATGGAATTGAAATAAACTAAGTTTTTACGTTTTGTATCTGATTGTCCTGGTTCGAAGTCTTGTCTAACCTAACGTTAACGTGTAAAATTCATATTCTGATTTTCTTTGTTTTAGGAAGACGTTGCTGAGTGGATTACATGTTATCCAAATGGTGAACCTGTTTATCTTGATTCAGAGAAGAAGTTCAACCTCAAAGTTCACAGGAGCTTGCATGGAGAAATATGCTATGGTAAAAATAGAAGGTCATTTTTAATCGTGTTAACTGTTGAATAATTCCATCCTTCAAACAGCCATTTTTACGGTGTTTAGGACTTCATATTTTTTAGGGTTCCATGTGCTTACACCATTCCTTTCATTATTGATCAAAGGAATAGATTCCAGCACAAAACAAATCGTCAGTAAATCCTTCTAAGTAAATAATTTACTTACAATTGCTCTAACATTGACGTTTGCTCCAGGTTCTTGCCTTATGTGTAACCAATTTTATGACTAGGCTCTTCAGAGTTTGTTTTCGCGCCTTTTTACCCTGCGTGCGTTCGTCGTTGTAATATGCCCGTTGCTTAAGTTAAAAATTCGCGCCAAAAACGCCGTTCTCGATCCAGTCCACTCACACAAAATAGACCTCCGTCGTGAAGAAATGTTCCGGTGCTTAAGCTCTCTAATGTTTCCCAGCGGTGCTAAGGAGTCTCGGTTCTTTATTTTGCCGTTTTCAAAGTCTGTTTCTAAGTATTTTGTCTTGCGGTACTAGTGTAGCCTTAATCAATATTTTTTACTAAGAGTTCTATAGAATAATATACAAAGTCCATTGCCGAGGATCTTAGATTGTTCGCTACAGGTGCTCCATTACTCTCAGTAACAAATCAGATCTCGCATCGTCGGATCGCTTTCTCACTGCAGATAATATAGCAATTGCAGCACCTTCTCCTAATTATAATGTTCTTTAAAATCCTATTTGTATGTTCGATCGGTAAGCAACCCATACTCCCCTGCATGGTAGACCAACTAGGCTAACCAGGCGGCTGGAACAGAGGCAAAATAAAGCCAAAAGTTGTTGGTTAAATAAAAAAATCTTGTCGTTTTGTCCTCTATGACCAAAAACTTTGCTCTAACAGGTTTTGTGCTGTGTTTCCTTGGTGAGCCAATATTTGGTTATTCAGCGGACTCGGGGTTTGAAGAAAATTTGTACCAGTTTATCTTCCAAGCAAGGACAGTGGTAGTGGATGCACGATACAAGGGAACCAAAGAACATGCTGGGGTAAGGGACCGTTCAGTATTTATGCCTCGGGTTGGCACCGGAGAGAAATAGAATTGATACTAAATTTTCTTGCTACACAAACTTGAAGTGAGCATAAACAAATCACCCAACCCTACTGACAGGTTCATGATTTTACTGTAGAATAAAATCATATAGACTAACTGGAAATGGTATACAGTCACATGTGTCCAACCTCCCCCTCATCCATCCTATGTCTAAATTCTCACTTATGAAATCAACTTTGTATCAAGAAATTTTAAATTACCCAACCTATTAGTTAGTCACAAAAGGCATTACCCAACCTATTAGTTAAAAAATTAAACATTATTAAAAACTTTACGGTTTACACGTATAAAATTTGGGCTAAAAAGTTGACGTTTCGGCCGCACTTGTGGTGTCCTTCATCAGAATAAAAAGAATTAGTTAGACAAAGTTTGATGTTCATGATCATTGCCGAGTGAAAGTGAAAGCCGGGTTGACGCTGGGTGTTTGCTTCTCGTGGGAGCATCATGCAAGGATACCAAAAGAGCCTTGCTCTGATGAAGCCAACGCCTGATACTATATTACGGTCTTGCTCTTAGGGCGCTCATTGGTCGCTATAGCTATATTTTTTCCTTTGGAAAAAGTTTCTAATTTTATTTAATGTTTTGCTTTACAAACGGGCGTGGTGGGCGCAGTTAGTAAGATCTCTGCCTTCCGACCACAAGGTCCCCAGTTCGATCCCGGCTCTGCAGAGATTTGAACTAATTTGTGTGACATTCTTTCCCGCCTAAGCCAACTCAGCTTTCCATCCTTCCGGTGTAGGTAAATGAGTACCAGCGTCTGCTGGGAGCTACACCTGCGATGGATTAGTGTCCCATCCAGGGGGAGTCAAAGACTCTCATCCGCTTAACACTACAGAAACGGGAGATAAATACCGGCTCCATGGGCCACTAGGCTCGTAAAGCATTTGGCTTTACAAACTTTAACAATCTATGTACGGAACTACATTCTTACCATTAACATTCCTCTTCTCCTACTAGGAAAATAACAATATTTACAGTAATGCATAACTTTAAGTTGCCCAGTTTCCCAGAGGATTGAGTGTTAACACAACTTTATTTCCTACTTAAACTGGATTAACTACTTTAGAGAACTGTTTCAGTTGGCGGACTAATAGAAGTTTGTAAGCCGCTGATCGAGTCATTTCTAACACTGTCGGTGGTGATATGGCGCTGCAGTTTTAATTTCCAGCTTAAATTATTTCACTAGTATAATCCATAGTCATTTCAGTTTATAAAGCAAATGAGTCAATGATCATGAGTCGTCATGAGTCACGTTTTGAGTCAGTCAGCGGTTAGTCTAAGGTTAGTATTAAGTCAGGTTAGGGTTAGGTCAGTTTTGGGTTTGGGTTAGGTTTGGGTTCGGCTTTAGTGTTAGGGTTACCGGTGTTTTTTCACAGTTAGTTAGATTCCTTCACTGTCATATTGCGGTGGTGACGGTTTGCAGATCTGATTGAAGTGCAATCATCGCGAAACCGCTGATTTATGAAATCATAAAATTATATATAAGATATACAACTGCAAGAACTATTTGTTAATAAGTAGTCGATAGTGTCACAAAATATCACTCTCGTCACCTTTATCATTACCATCAACATAATTATTCGTACAACTCCTAATTCTGCCTGGTAAACGTTCTCTCCCACTTAAGTTATTTGTTTGAAATGACATCCATTCAATCTGATATAAAAGTTTAAAGCTTGAATTTCCGTTTATGTTTCAGTTCAACGAAGTGGAAAACTTTGTTAAAAATCGTCTGGTAGGTATTCTCCTTTAAAAAAACGAAACAATATTAAAACGTTAGACTTATGAGTTGTATTTTTCCATCTTTTTATCGGCCAGAAAACTTAGTTATTTTAACATGAATTTCTAGATTATTTTACTCATATTTCGAGTTGCGCTTCATATGTCGTCTTAGCACGAAAAAAAAACAATTGATTTATTTAAAATTCTTAAGTTCTTTTCTTGTAATTTACCTTTTCAGTGACGTGATATATTATTTGTTTTATTGAAACCTTTTACTCGGGCTTCGCAGAATGACCGAGATATAAATTAGGCTTTTTTTTGTTTTTTTTGTTTTTCTGTTCAGTCACAAGTCGCCGTCTCGGTAAGGCGCATACGTGAGTGTCCGCTGAAGCGCATGCGTAGTCAGCATAGAATGCGCTCATGTTTAAACAATGGTGGATTTAGCGAAGCTCTTGTCGCTAAACCAAGAAAGCGTGACCAGTATGGAGCCTAAGACTTAGTACAAAGGCAAACACAGTCCGGGTTAGACCCGCTGTCCGCGAATTTTAAGAGAGATAAATTTACGAGGAAACTATTGTGAGTGAACGTTCTATCGAGTGCTATGCAAGTAATATCATATCAGCTATTTAGTTTCAGCTACGTAGATATTATCGTGTATGTAGATCTGATCGAGAACCCAGAAGAATATTTACCAGTACGAAATCTGAAATTTTTGAGGAACAAAAGCAGAAAACTGAAGAAGTTTGTTTACAAGCGTATTCTTCCAAATATACCAAAGTCTTGGGCGGACATGGTTGGAGCAGTAGGTAAGATCTCTGCCTTCCGACCACAAGATCTCCAGTTCGATCCCCGGCTTTGCTGAGATTTGAATATTTGTGCTACCTCCTTTTCCGCTTAAGCAAACTCAGCTTTCCAACCAGAAACCGGAGATAAGCGCCGACTCCATGGGCCACTGTGCTCGTAAATAATTTAACTTTCCCGAGCTGCATTGATAGTGAAGGTTAGCAAATTTACCAAACATTAACAACAAAAATGTAAGCATAGTACAAAGATAATAAACTTAAACAAGACGCTCTAGGAGCGTATACTTGTGCCAACTCGTGGATAAAATGTAAAAGCTTTACCGGTATGCAGGGTTCAAAATAGGTCTACACAACCAACTCTTAACCTTTTGCTCTCAGCGGCAAATCAAAACGTATTGTCTAGCAGC
>JAOBBB020400871.1:0-17269 GCA_025331005.2 Zoanthus gigantus | reverse complement strand
CAAATATCTCCGACAACCAGACAAGCGAGCAGCAAAGGTGAAATCGGATGACATAGCTCATAGAGCTCTTTGATTAGAGGGAAAGCCGCAGTTTCAGTGAAACATCTTCTACATAGGCGAGTACAGCCAAGCTCTGAGGTTCCATAAGTGGCTCGATATAATTATATCCTAGCTGTCAGATCAAAAGGCAGCTGCGTGTTGATAGTTCACCAATATAAGATCTGACGCTGGGTTTATGTACGCCATTTCAAACAATTGCGAAAAAGAAGTCTGAAAAGAAATATTACACGCTTAATCATATACATGAAAAATTTACTTGATTCTGATTGGTCAAGAGCAGTGTAATTACTTTGTAATTCTGTGTAATTTCGTGCAGAAATTTGGAATTTCGTGTAATTACAATCTCAAAGCTTATAACCCAATCAAAATGCAGAAGTTTTTCTGAAAACGTTGGAGGTATGAGTTGTCCGTGCACGCATAAATTGTCACATTGCCAATGGCACGTTTTGCTTTTTCACCGTCATTTTTTTTTTATCATTTTTTTCAGTATATGATTAGCATGTATTCGAACCTTTTACTCGTACAATACGGAATTAATTTGCACTTATAAGTTCTAAAAAGCTAAAACTGCATTCGCCTTAAAGGGCTCACGCAATTTTGATCCTATTTAAAACACAGCAGTGCAAATTAATTTTATATTGAACTCGTAAAGGTTCGGTTACATAAACTAAAGGGATTCGAACTCGTGACTTCTGCGATGCCGGCGCAGCGCTATTAACAGCTGAGCTATGAACCCACAACAGAAGAGCAGATCAGCACTGCATCGGTATCCCAGGGGTCCTGGGTTCGAATCCCATTGGAGCCTGAAACTTTTTTTTGTTAGTTTTCTTGTTCGCAATTGCTTGAATCGAGTACGTAACCGCAACGATCATTCGGAACGTCATTATTTACACCGCGGTACAAACTCAGTCTTAATAATCATAACTGCGACGATCATTCGGAATGTCATTGCTTACTCCGCGGAACAAAATCGGTCTAAATTTTTATAGTACTAGGTCTGCTTCTATGGTAAAAAGATTGCCTGAAAATCGGTATTTTTTAACATTTCCATGCGAAGTCTTTTCTAAAAGTATAGATGTATGTAAAGACATACCGTGCATAAAGAAGATAAGTTAGAAATTTGCCTATTTTTAATCATCTTTGTTGGATTTTAATGATTGTTCCTACAGTAACTGGACCTGATCTGCTCTACATCTTTCTCAAACGAAAACATTTGGAATGTTTTCACAGACTGCGCATGCTCAGATTTCCGTAAACATGATTTTAAGGCATAACGTATTTTGGTTAACTCTTATAATATGGGTAAAAAAAGTATATTTTCCTTAAAGAAAATGTTCTCTATCTTACCTTGTTTTATCAGGATCAATCTTTTCTGGAAGATATCAACATGATTCTCAACACGGGTGATGTTCCAAATATTTATGAAAATGACGAAAAAGCTGACATAATCGAAAAGGTTAGTTGTTGGCGAACCTTTATTGACGTCATTGTTTACAATCTGCTTACAGTTTAGGAAACAAGTTGGTAGAATTTTAGTTTAAAAGTTACGAGTCAAGCGAACAAAGTGGTAAAATGTTTTTTTTTTAAATGCAGTATCTCTTAAGGTCATTATTCTGAATGGAAAAACACCCTTTACATTCTTTGATATTAGACTCATAGACTATCAGAAGAAAAGTATTTTAAGAGCTTTTTTTAAAATCCTGAAATGTTGTTTACACAATCTTATTTTTGCTCACTGTGTGTTACATTTATGTCTGTATGTGTTTGTCTGTGTTTGTGTTTGTGTACCGACCTAAATTAGTATCAATGATAAGTTTTGTTAAACTTGCTGCCTGCCCTCTTTAACCCAATGGTCATTTCAGGTAGCCAGTCCCCTCTTTTCTTTTGTAGTTAAATAACTAAATGTCTGTAATGTAACTAAATGGTGCAAATAAAGCATGTTGTTCTTGTTCTTGTTAGAAACTGTGGCGCATATTTTAAAGAGGCTAGAAATGTATTTACTTGAATTCCTTTAAACAGTGGACTCTTTTTGCTTATATTCTCTTTATGAAAATTTGAAAATAAATCTCTTGAAAATGATGGCAGGATGCCGTCTATTTTTAGATATTATATCAAAAGCTAGAAATGTAAACAACGTTTTTCCTTTTCATTGCTTGTTGCTGTCATCATCGCTACAGATAAATGAAAGTTAAGATTAAAGATTTTGCAAATCAATTCCAAGTTTTTAGATTGCATAAAAATCATATCTTACCATGGATATCGTTTTTTACCTTTACTTCAGCGTTACATTTTACCTTACAACAACAAAAACAACTTTTATTTTGCATTTCCTTCTATAATATACATTTGCATTATTGAATATATAGCACAATACTTTATTTTTTGTAAGTTAAAATCTTAACAAGTAGTAATTTTAAATATAGTTTTATATTGAAGGAGATCCAGGGCCTAAATAAATCGTAAGGTTTTCTAGTTAGTTGCCAGGCTTATAACGTTTTTAGGTGATTTTTGTATCCCTCACTCAGAAACAAACACATTGAAAAGCAACCTTAAGGGGGAAAAAACGTACATTACAGGTGTGGAGAAATATATATGTTTGTATAATTTAGCGACTTTTTACCTCAAGATTCTACAATTACTGGGTTTAACCCAATAATTTGCTTCACCCTGTACTTTTAGATGCAGAGCATAGTGCAGGAACGAAATCTGAAAGTGGATTCCAGTCCACTCTCAATGTATAACTTCTTTATTGAACGCACCCGCCGCAATCTTCACGTTGTTCTGACGATGAGTCCTATTGGAGACGCGTTTCGCAACCGGCTGCGCATGTTTCCGTCTTTGATTAACTGTTGTACGATTGACTGGTTTCAGGCAAGTAATACACACTTTAGGTATGTTTATATCATGTACATATTTTTTATTGTATGAGGTATACAACTAGATTTAGCTGTTACCCACAATATATGTATATACATATTAGAAATGCATTATAATCGTATGACTCCATTTTTGGTCTTAATTCATTTAAGAATATTGTAAATAATAGACAAAAAAATAAATTCAAAATATTTTGTAGAGTAGTATAGTTTTTTAAAATCCGAAAAGGCATCGAACAATGTTTGCTATTGAGATTGGCGCCATTTTAATTTTGCATGTCGCGTTACGCTATTAGTGCCAGTCCTCTTCAGAACGTGGCCATGAGCCAAGGCAGCGAAAAACCCTCAAAATTCGTATAACTGTAGAAAACAAAATTCTAAAATTGAAACCATTTTGCGGAAGTGTTTTTTAAAATTGTACGATTTATTATTTGAGATAGGAAAAAGCTAAGTTGCTTTTAGCTGGCAATTTTTTTTTTGTTAATTTTTGTATCAAAAATGTTTTTCTCTTATCTAATTTTGAAATTCTATGTAAAATCATTTGGACAATCTTGCCGTGAAGAAAAATCTATCCTTCCCTTCATATATCATCCTTTTTACAAGCCCAGTGGCTCATTGAGTCGCGCTTATCTGCGGTATTTATAGTTACGGGACATTAATACATTAAAGGGTTAATACAGTAAAGGGTAGCTAGAAACAGAAGCTAGTACGGATTCTGTAGGAATGTAGAAAAACTGAGCTAATTTTGGCAGACAGGGTCTGGGTTGGAATGCGCCGTACTTTATGGCTGTAGGGGAAAATGTTACTAAAGGTGCCAACGTCTCCGTCTGTCTTAGAGCTAATTCTTACTCCAGCCTTGATTCTAACCCAAGGGTGTGATAGATGAGTATTGTTAAAAGCTTTTCATATCACGAAAATATTATTATGGTTGCGTCCGGCAAATCGACCATTTCATGGGACACAGACTTGCATTTCAGATTCACAAATTAATGGTTTTTGAATCTTGCTGCCACGTGTTCCTTTTATTATCTTAAGGTACTTTTCCTTATTTGGAAATGAACATACAAAGAATGCGTTAATCCTGTTATATATCATACAAAGAATGCGTTAATCCTATTTTGTGCTAGTTCTACCCCATTTCTTGATACTTATTGCCCTGTAGAGTTTTTCTTCAATACAAACAAGTGAAAAATTTTATAGTTGAAATGTTTCTCAAGTTTGTTTTCATCCAAACCTCCAGGCATGGCCTGAAGATGCGCTGGAAATGGTTGCCAATAAATTTCTTGATGATGTGGAGATGCCGTTCGAAGTTAGAAAGGAGTGTGTGTCAATGTGTCAACATTTTCACCAGAGTGTTAGGAGTTTGTCCAATAGGTATGTCCCACAAACATTAATCTTAATCTCATTAGCTTTATCTTGGAATACTTGATATTCTGTTAACAAACAAGACAACGAATGAAATCGCTTATTTTTTATTGCTCTACTTTGTTTAAATTTTTCATTTGTACATAGGTACATAGGAAGATTGTTGAAGATTTTACGGCTTCCGTTTTTTTCTTTTGATGATTTGGTAAATAAATCAAAAATTCAAAAATGTTTTGGAGAGGACTATTATCGCTAACCGGGGCTACATTTTAATCCGGGTTTCTCTTTCTTTTGTTTGTAAAGCATTTTATTTTTTAATTTCCCTTACTTCTTTTCAGAGCTTCTAATTGTAAAATTGCACTCGGGAGAAATAAAAGTGCTTTGCTTTTAAAACTTCTAACCTTGCCCTAATCCTAGAATAACTTAATCTTTCTTAACTTTGAATAATTAGGCTCTCTTGTTCTTATGAAGGTTAAATCTCTAAAAAAGTCAGCTTCTTAACCATTTCTTAACGGCGATGATCAACCATTTCAACATAAATTAATCCACGTGTTTTGTGGATGCTCTGATTGGTCGACGTTTTTCTTAATACTCCAAGAAATTAACTCATAACTTATTACAACCGGTTTGACGTTTTGCAAACATGAAAAACTACTGCTTTTGATTTACCTACCCTCCTGCATGATCGTTTCCTTGTCAGGAATGGAGTACGTCTTATTTAGCGTACAAGAATTTTCTGCCAATTTTCCAATACTCATGCGCTATTTGTAAACGCGAAGTCAGTCTGGAGGAAAGAGGTTTGAGAACATGCGTGCATGTTTAGCAGTCTAAAGCAGCCTTTTTTAGAATCAAATAAAAAGCTGAATCATCAGTACTGAATGTTTTGGGAATTCGAAGTAGAGAGCTTTGGAAAGTTTTGAAAATGTTTCAAAAATTCAAATAATGGATATTGTTCAAACCCTGTTTAGTGATTTTAAAAACTTGGCTTCATATGAAATGAAGATCCTTTCGCTGGGACCGTTTAGGGAAGGAATTAGGCTGCCTTAAGTGGCGCCCAAGATTGTTACCTAACAAAGTTGTTAAGATTTATCAGTTTCACATTAGTAACTTGTTCATGTGACTTTTACAACGGAGAAGAAATATATTCTCGAACCATTTGTTCACTCTGTAGACAAATGAAGGACGAATTAATAGATCGGTGGTGTTAGAGTACAGGAAAAGTGAACAATGATAATTATACAAAAGAAAGGTGATGAAAATAGCGATATATATGATTAGAAATAGAGGTTGTAGTGGAAATGAGTGTGGATAAGAGAAAGACAACTGTATTGTTCAAAAATGCCGGGTTTCTTTGCCAAAGCCATAGCAATGTAGGTGCTCAACCTCTTTTCATTATCTACGTATTTATCTTCAAAAATTTTGATCAAAGTTGTGTATTTAAGGAAAACAAACAAATGACGTTCATTTGCTTTTGTTTTGTTTCTATTTCAAGGTATTTTGCGGTACTTAGACGTCATAACTACGTCACTCCCACGTCATATTTAGAGTTGATCAAGACGTTCAAGGCACTACTGAACCGAAAAAGGCTTCAGATACTGACATTGAAGAATCGCTATCTTAAAGGCTTGGAAAAATTGGAGTTTGCTTCCTCACAGGTTTGTGCTGTTGAAGGCGAAATGCAGAAGTTTCATTTCGTAACATTTTACATGCAATGAAATGTTTCTTGTTTCGTACTACTGACAGTCGCTAGACCAATGAATTTTCGTTTTGTGGTCAAGATAATTAGAAATCGTTGGACCACCTTTGCAATATTTTCTAAAAGAATGCGTATGAATACATTTAGAAACAAAGTATAGTCATTTAAGTTGAAACAGTAATAAGGCATTAGGCAACGAAACTAAACTAATTTATTTGGATCAAGGTGACCATAATGCAACGGGAGCTGAGAGAGTTACAACCAGAGTTAATTGAAACCAGTAAGGAGACCCAGAACCTCATAAAAGTCATCGAGGTTGAAACAGTTGAAGTTGATCAAAAAAGAAAGGTCAGTCTTGCCTAAGTATTCTTTGTGTTTTTAAAATCCAGTTTTAATTGTGACGGTCGAACGATAATTTTTCGTTTCTTTCAGATTGAGTGACATAATTTTTGATTGCTTCTTCATAATCCCTCATAACATTGTTAGACAAAAAATACTGTGTTTTTTTGTGCCGATGGATTTTTCTAAAAAACTAGATGGGTACAGTGGCCCTAAACCAGATGTTCTTGAAAGTTTGATGGACTGTGTAAAGTGTGTCTGGACTTTAATCGACAAGTTTATCTGAACTCAAATGATTTAGTCGACGGAGAATTTGTTAGTGTTCCTTATTAGACTAAGCCAATCAGAGAAAGACAATAATTATGTTCACTACAGTTTTCTTCAGAAACCGCACATGCTTAAACATTGTGCGTTTTAGTGTGGGGATTCGGTCTAACCACCCGGATCAGCCCCGTTTCCGCCCCAGTCATGAATAGTTTTTCTTACCCTAGATTGTGGCTGCCGATGAAGCACAGGCCGACCAGGCAGCAACGGAGGCCCAGGGAATAAAAGTAAGATACATCGACTGAATCTTTTATCGAAAATTAACTTAAATCATTTACAAGTCCTTTCCACCAGCGTATATTTATCCATTGTCTTCAGAGTAACTTTTTTTTTTCGTGTTGATTTGGTATGGTATGCTGGCGTCATGAAGCGAAATTCGCGTTTTTCAACGCCCTTTACGTATTTGCGAAAAGAAGTTTCAAACAGTTTGTGAGCTTCAAAGTGCTTCAGCTCTCATGAATACGAATTTAATTATGATTCAGAGCGGGTCAATATACCTTTTACTTTTTTTGTTATCTGCTAAACTTTTCGAATATAGGGCATTTGAAGTAAACGACAAAATTTTTTAATGCAAACATGTTTCGACTTTACTATTAGCCATCTTCAGTGCGAATGAACTAGTTGCTAGTTACTAGTTGCTTATAGTTAAGTCGAAACATGTTTGCATTAAAAAATTTTGTCTTTTACTTCAAATGCCTTATTACTTTTGTGCTTTCGAATATAGTTATTAGCGAACGGAGAATCCTTTTATTTATCCATTTAAAACCTCTGAAAGAAAAGAGCTTGTAGTTTTTCTTTGCTAACTTAGGATTTGAGAAACTCTTTAAGCAATAGTTCCATGATAACCCTGTGTCGGGATGGAGAACGTGTTTGATGGGGTTCTTTAAAAATTGTAGCCGTTTCGACCAATCAACCTGGGACTCGGGAGTAACTGGCTAAATACAACGCTTTTCAGTTTAGTTATTGTCGTTTGTCTTTTTACATTTTATTCTACTCAATCGAAGAGATTTTTTCAAAATTATTCTAACACTCTTTAGGACGAGTGCGAAGAGAAACTCGCCGTGGCGATGCCAGCACTCAATGCCGCTGTCACTGCTCTGGACACGTTGAAGGCTCAAGATATTACGTTGGTGAAATCCATGCAGAACCCTCCTGCGGGTGTCAAGATGGTGATGGAAGCTGTCTGTATCATGAAGGTGTCACAGTTTTCTGTAGTTGTATTCAGCTTAAACAATTCTTGCTTCTATAAAATTGTTAAAAACGTACACTGATAAAATATTTAAAATACGAGTTTTCGGCAACTAAAACTGCTGCCTTCGCCACGTAAAATGATTAAAATGACAATCAAATGGAAGATAAATAGTAAAATTAGCATAAAAATGGGTAAAACGTATTCGAATACTACTTAAGAGATAAAATAAATGTAAAAAGTGAAAGTGTTAAAATTAATGTCTGTTTAAAAGAATGTTGTATTGTTCCGGTAGAGTAATAGAATTGTCCGCCGCTTGATCAGTTCTTGCTGTGTGCCAACTTTATAATTACCAGAAAAATTTTGATAAATCTGCACGGAGGACATGTTTTATTTCCTAAATAACACACCGTCTGGTATACTTCAATCGCTTGTAGGCCGTTAAGCCTGAGAAAAAGGTGGTAGATGGTAAACCAGTTGACGACTATTGGGCTGCTTCCAGAAAGGTATTTTATGTAATACAGTTATAATATCATTGTATTATTAATTACAATTATAATAATATTATTACAATTTGTTTGGCGTCCCGGGTTCAATCCTCGGCTTGGCTGAGATTTGAACATTTTTCTGCTTACCTTCTTTTTATTCAAAGCCCCTTCCCCGGCTTTCCATCCTTACGAGGTCGGAAAAACCGGCGTCAGCTGCAAGGTAGCATGCAATAGATTATGTATGCGTAGCTAGTGTCCCGACCAGGGGGACTTAGAGACTCTCGTCTGCTTAACACTACAGAAACTGGAGATAAGCGCCGGCTCCATTTGGGTCGTAAAGTACTAACATTAAGTCGTATCACATTTAGAACTTAACACATTTTTTTCTGTCGAAGTACACTGGGCTTTTCTACGATGTGTGTAAAAATAGTGGCAGTTTCTGCTTGAAGCTAACCTGTGATGGATTAATTTCTTTTTGCTTTTCTGTTCTGTACATTTAATCCAGAGTGAAATTAAAACTATTCTTGAGGTACGTATAGGGAAGGTCGGTGTAAATCTAATGTGAGAGTTGTATACCAAAAATGTCCAAAAGTAACTTACTTGCCATTAAATTTTAGTACACGTAGATAATGGACTACTGCAACTCCTGCATTACGATTTTCTACCCAATTAGGCCTCTGTGTTTAATAGTCAAAAAGCGTAGCCTTCCCTTTCAAATACATTCATACTCAGTAATTATATTATCGTTTAAAGTAAGTGTAGCTGTGTGATGTCAAATTACTTTGGCCTCCCGGCCTCTTTAAATAAAAATTTAAAGCCCATTTATCCTTAGTTTCTAAACGTGTCGTATATTCGTCCTTAAAATGTAACCGTTGCGGTTTATACGGCTCTATTACGGAATATTTGTAATCCTTTCATTCAAGAAAAAAAGGTAAAAAGATAAAGGTTTCTTTATTTAACGTCGTTAATTCCGTCAGTTCATAGGACTGTTATCAGTAGAAGCCGACGGTGCGCCCTTTACCCCCTCCCTCTATCAGTGCTCCATTTTACGAGTATTTAAAGCTACAGCTACACAGATCAGAGAAAACTCGGAACAGACGTTGGAGTCACTGAGAATCGAACTGGGGACCTGCAGCACTGAAGGCAGCGCACTTATCAACTGTGCTACACGCCTGCTCCTAAAGGAGCTGTTTCATTGCTAGAGTCTCCTGAACTATATTCAATATGTTCCGCAGTTTGGGAGAAGTTTGTTTTTTATGCTAAAAAGATTACAACTTGCTATCAACTCGGTGCTCATTATAAATGGAATTTCTTCTTTAAGTTATGAGATAGTGATAAACTGCCTAGGGTGGAAATGATTTTTACTGCTACAAATGCGGCTCAGAGAGTAACTTACGATCATGAAAAAAACAATTCTAAAATTTTTTGTATTTTAGATACTGGGAGATCTGAAGTTCCTCGAGAGCTTGAAGACGTATGACAAAGATAACATTCCGGCTGCTGCCATTAGAAGGATTCGTGAAAAGTACATTACAAACCCAGACTTCCATCCATCCGTTATTAAGAACGTTTCTTCGGCTTGTGAAGGTCTTTGCAGCTGGATCCGGGCAATAGAGATGTACGACAGAGTTGCTAAGGTTAGCTTTGACTGAATTCGAATCTAATCTCCTGGCCTAAATGAGCGCATTTTATGATTTACTCCCAAGTAAGGTCGCTTACAGTTCCATAGCATCATACAGCTTAGCTTTTCATTAGCTTTAAAACTAAAGAGTCTTATTTGCAAGGAAGAATTTTATGGAGACCCACTGAGAGTAGGAGAGAAAATAACTAGAAGAAGGATGTAGCTTTCTAGACACATAAACTAATTCTTTGAGAATCAACACACGGAGGCAAAAGTAAACCAGAGTCTAAGTTTGTGGAAGTTCTAAACAGAGACAACAGCGTAGACTCTTGATGCGAGATGGCGGCATTGATAGACCATTGAACATTGTGGAGGGAACTCATTTTGGCTCGGACATGGCCGACGTATTTATTTAGTTTGTTTGTACTATTATTAGAATGGCCCAAGTTCAGATCTCCAGGAAGATGTTTCTTTCACATTTGCCTAAAATTAGTATGTTATTTGAAAATTATTGCGTAATTTCCCCAGTAAAAACCACTACACTGTATTTAAGGATAAGGATGTTGAACCTTAGCCCCAGTCTCTCAGTCTTCCATTGGGGGACTTACAAAAACCTTTTCGCTTGTAAAAAAAGGGGGTTAGTGTTCCCCGTGTTGTGGTCTGTCTGCTTTATCGACGTCATTTACTAGTGTTTCAACAGTATAATATATGTGAGCCGCTTTTGCCGACTATCTAAGACCCCTAAAACGCTGGCCCTGTATTTTCACTTAAAATAACTCTAAAAAGCCCCTTTTGTGGAGTTATCATTAAGGATTTGTATTTACAAAGTATCAATCTAATTGTTTTTTTTAAACAATAGTTGATCGCACCAAAGAGAAAACGGCTTCTTGAGGCAGAATCACTCCTTGAACAGCAGATGGCACATTTGAGTGAGAAGCGAGCTGAACTGAATTCTGTGTTGGAGAAACTGCAGAACCTCAATGACGATTATGACTCCAAACTAAACAAGAAGAAGGAGCTCGAGAGGAACATTGCGCTTTGTTCCCAGAAGCTGATCCGAGCAGAAAAACTGATTAGCGGACTTGGGGGAGAGAGAACCAGATGGAATGAGGTGAGGTCATTCAGAATGGATTCAATTTTATTTGTATGATGGTACTTTTTTGCGTCTTTAATTCCTGGGCTCTACACCTTCTAAGGCAGATGACAAACTGCCAAAGCCGAGTTGGTTGATAACTAACGATTTTCTTGGTTGCTTAACTAACTGGCATTAATAGGGATAATCATATTTTGTTTTAAAAGCGGAAAACTTGTGAATAATCACACGTGACAAACAAACAAAATTACGGCTCTCGTCGAGTTAACATGTAAGTGCGAATAGCCTTGTGGGATGGGTAACGAGGCCAGTGTCACGGGAGTGAGCAGGTTGGATACCAAACTGGATCACCTGGAATGTATTAGGGTTTGAAATCATGAAAAGGTGAAATTTAAGGAATTAGAAAGAGGGACAATTCATATTTGTTTGATTTCAATGCTTGGTACGAACTGCCAGTCAGAAATGCATGAATCAAGGTAAACGAATCAAGGTAACCAGGCCCCCAGCACCATGGCTTAAAGAGGATAATATTCAAGATTTGCAAAAAGAGCGAAACAACCTTCGTTTTCGGGCTCACAAATACAATGACAATATCTCGTGGTCCAAGTACAGAGAATCCAGAAACCTCCTCAAATTTAAGATACAACAATCCAAAAGAGCTTTTATGCAAAAGTCTCATCACGGAACCCTCAAGACGTCTGGCTAACTATACCTTGCGTCATCAAGCCAAACCCGAAACCACTGAAGCATGACCCTGGTTAAGTCAACACTTTATAAACACTGCAATTCGGACCGTGAATGCAGCAGCAAAGTCTGTAACGGAGTTCCATCAGTTAAGAGACTCCATGCTTCATCCAACAATACTCACTGCGGAATGTTAACTGAGAGAAATAAAATTATTTAAGATCTGACTGTTCTACAGGGCCTGATCAGATTCCAGTCAAATACGTCAAAATGGTTGCAGAAGAAATTGCTTCTCCTATAACTCACATAATCAACTTCTGCATCTAGCTTTCTTCTTTGGCTACTCAGTTACCTAACTCAAAGGAAACAGTATATACAAATTCATGACAGGAAATCAGGCGCACAAGAATGCAAATTCGGGTTCCCCAAGGATAAATCGTAGGTCCAGTACTGTTCAACTTGTACGTTGCTGACCTAAATGTCAACTTGGGAACCATGTGCAAGTGCAGCCAGCATGCTGATGATACTTCATTGTACGTACATTCCAAACCAAGAGAACTAAAGCAATGTGTGAATGAAATGAATCGCTCACTGAATAATCTAGCCTCATGGTCAGAACAACGCAAACTCGCTCTCGACACCAGCAAGACAAAGGCAATGTTGCTCACAACCTCACAGATGGCAGCTCACCACTCACTTCGAAAAACGGGGACTGTGCAACGCACCGTAGACGACAAAAAAATTAACACATTAACCACGTCCTCACGTCCATGTCCAAAGGGTATGGAGTCCTTAAAAAACATGGCTCTGTTTCAACTGCGCGAACAATTGGCGGAATCATTAGTTCTATCTAAGTTAGACTACTGTGATGTATACAACCCCATTACACACGAAAACAAACAAGAAGGCTACAAAAGCTGCAGTGCGCAGCACCTTTATTTGTGATGGGCAAGTATGCGAAAGAAGAGACCCTAGTCCATATTCTCTCTCTTTTGAAAGAGAGAAGAAAATTTGGGCATAGTAAGGCTACATTTAAGGCCCTTAACAGCAGCCACTGACCAGAAATCTTTAAACTAAAACAATACGTGCCTGGGAATCGGCTTCCATTCTTAGACGGTGCGAGAATTGGTGACAACGGCGTCTTTTGGAGGCATGGGAAATTAATGTTTGCCCAGACGCGTTGAACCGGGAAGATGGGAAATTTCTCCCTCGGGAGTACTTGTGTTTGACTTTTAAAGAAAGAAACAACAGCCTTTTCGGACTTATTAAACGCTTTGTTTGAAACTTGTATTATCACTTTACCCTGAAGAAGACTGTGGATACAGTCGAAATGTTGCGATTTTTAAACATTTTAACCAGTGCAACAAATATTTTTTTCACTTTTACGAATCCACCTGGTTACAGGAAAACTTCTAACAATACATGCACGTGCCTATTAGAGCTCTCAGGTCATCCTCCAGTTACCAGCATGAGGTGCCCAAACTACGTGCTTATAATGCTACTAAGAGTTTCGATGATCTCGCTATTGAAGTAAGAAATCTCAATGACTCAAAAAACTGTATTAGTAGGGCAAGTTGTCACCTTTTAAACCGAGAGAGAGAGCGAGTAAACGCACCTTAATTGAGTGTGTATGGAGAGTGCATGTGTCTGATGTCTGACGAGGGTGTGGGGCTTGGCCGTATAATAGAAGGTGGGGGCGGCGGGGTTGGGGAGTGGGGTTGGAGAGGGTACTCTATTATACTTATTGTTACTAAGATTATTATCTTGTAAGGGAGCACGCAGCGAGTCTTTGAATGGGTTTTATATGGTGAGAGTAAATTTTATAAACTATAAATGCCTTTTCCCTAGAATCCATAAGTTTTTTACTTTTACATTTCATTGTCATGAATATATTATATTTAATCTAATTAGGTAGCATTTAACAGGTGAAGAACCATACTTTAATGGATATACTGTTAATAAAGCGTTATTATTATTATTATTATTTGTCGTTTAGATTTGAAATTTATTTGTCAGAAAAATTGTTTGGGAATTTTTGTGCATACATAACTCGTAGCCATTAAGAACGTTACTTACCAGTTATAAAAGGTAACACAACTTTAATTTTGTTTTAAGCGTAACATTTTGAGCTATTAATTTAGAAAATGTATCGAAATGTCTGAATCAATGTCCAGGTTGCGCTGGAGCTGGCTCTTACGTACAACAACATTGTTGGCGATGTTTTACTATCAGCAGGCATTGTGGCCTACCTTGGACCATTCACTGTCAAGTTTAGACAAGTAAGAAATACAGCATCTAATATAGACAGTACGTATGTGCTAGTAGCTAACTTTGGATCTCGATACAATCAGCTATGCGTTAGGCCCCAGTTTGATTCCTGAAGCGCACAGCCGTACCTTGAGTGACGACCCCAAAGCGGAAGAAGTCCTGCTATTGGTATGGGTACAAAGACCGCGTTGGTAGCAGTCATTAACACTAAGCCTACAATAAATAATAGTGAGCCTAAATGTTAGCAGCCATGGACAACTGTATCGGCTCTTTTTATGCCTCAACTGCATCGCATAAGCAGAAAACAGGCTCGGGTTCCCACAGAAGACTAGTAATAGTGAAAACGTATCCCTTGTAGGATGTGGCTCTAATGTTAAATATTGAGTATAGATAGCACATGCGTGCTAGTAGCTACCTTGAAGCCCCTAATTATAAATTGGACACTAAGTCCCCATTGGTAGCGGGCATTAACCCTTGAACTACTGTAAATAATACGGGTCTAACCTGGATTATTTTAGCCCTCACACCTTGAGAGGCTTTGATGGAAGACTAGTAGATTTTCAAACTTAAATTTGCTTATCATATTATTCAGGAGTGTATTAGAGATTGGTGGACTATGTGCAAAGAAAAGAGCGTTCCAGTATCAGACAACTTTTCCTTATCTTCAACGTTGGGAGATCCAGTAACGATTAGAGCTTGGCAGATAGCTGAATTGCCAGTGGACAGGTAAGGCATAAGAAGCAATGGTCGTGTTTAGTATTGCCTTAGTGTTCAAGATAGTAGAAAGGTAATAAATTATAACTACTTGTAATAAAAATGAATAATAACGAAGAGAATAATAATAATGTCAATGGGTATGATAATCTTAGTTGTGATCATTTTTACAGCAATTATGACAGTGGCAGCATTATTGAACTTTGTGTAGTTTAGTGAATGTTTAGTTAGATGTTGAAAAAATAAGCTTAATCTAAAATTACCTTTATATTAGCGGAGGAATGAGAGTAAACGGTTAGGAACATCGTAATTACAGAGGCGATATATTATAACTAATTTTATTAATTAATTTTATAAATGAATTATAATTAATAATAATAATAATAATAATAATGGCAATGAATATTATAATCTTATTTGTGATCATTTTTACAGCAATAATGACAGTGGCAGCATTGTTGAACTTTGTGTAGTTTAGTGAATGACTGGTAGGCCTAACTTTCAAATAAACTGGAGAAAATGTTGAAAAGATAACCTTAATCTTAAAATGGCCTTTATATAAGCGGAGGAAACGGTTAGGAACATCGTAATTAAAGAGTAGCTATATTGCGTGATGTGTTTATAAGTTTGCAAAATAATGAAGGCATACCATCGACAATGTGCTCTTTTTAATGTTGTTTTTAGGGTTATTAGCGTCTGTGCACCAAACGAAAATAGAAAACCTTAGCCTTAGCTTAAGTTTTGTGAACAAAATTGTTAATCTCTTAAACTATTTCGAAAAATATATAAGCGTTGGGAACTGCGTTCGAAGCCGTCAGGAAAATCGAATGGAAAACAAATGTTGGTATTTACTTGCTTCCCTCAAAAAGCATGTATGTATTTCAGGATGGTGTGTATGTTACTAAACGGAAACATTTTCTTGCGTTATGGGATGCAGTGTTACGATTGAGCGAGAGAAACTTCCATTTTTTGCAGCTTTTCCATTGACAACGCTATCATTGTTAGCAATGCCCGCCGCTGGCCGCTAATGATCGATCCTCAGGCGCAAGCCAACAAGTGGATTAAGAACATGGAAAAACCTAACAAGCTTCAGGTGGGTTTTTAAACAATACAGCCTTGAAAGTATTTAAACTTCGCAGCCAAAGTAAAGAAACACTCGGGTTCCCTTCGGGTAACACGACTAACAAGCTGAACTGTTTTTTTAATTACTGCCAATTCTATTTTATTTGAAAAACACATTCTGGTCCGTTCGCATGGAGTCTTTCTACTAACACACGCAATCTAGTGAGTCTATGTGTCCTTTGTGCAAAAGTACTTATGTTATAAATTTCCGGTTGAGAATGTTTAGTGTCTGAATATGAGTTTAAACAAATAAATAGGAGTTACGTTTGGTTGCCGAAATATTTTGAAATGATGGCAGTGTTTTTGGATTGTTGTAGATTATCAAACTGTCAGACCAGAACTATGTGCGTATATTGGAAAACAGTATTCAGGTATGTAGTTATATTTCTGCGCGGATTGCCAAGCAGTAGCTACTGCTTTTTGTCAAAGCAACCCAGCAGTTTTTTTGTTTTTTTGCTAAAGTGGGTATATATCATATTAGTAAGAGTCTAGTCACTGTCGCAAATACTGCAATCTGACTGGCTACCGTACTCGCTATCTTCAGGTGATAAATAGTGTCCGCGAAATGTAAACAAGTAATGCAGTATGGCGTCCCTTCCCTGATTTTCGGACGTTTTGTAAGAGGAATTAAACTCTCATTTAGAAAGCAGTGCCGGAGTAAACTAAAATAGCAACAAAATATGGCATTAAAATTTTTAATGGTAAAAAAATGAATTTGAAGTATCGATTTGACAGTTTCAGTCGACGATAGTCACAAATTATAAAAATTTAAACAAACGAAACTTGACCGTTGAATGAATTAATAGTTGTTTATCAAAACAAGTGTCGTTCTTGTTTTTCTTCTTCAGAGATATGAGCACTACTGATGTGTTCTTGCAGGCATTAAGTAATTTAATCCTTTTAACAATTGTTTCAGTTCGGAAATCCAGTTCTTCTTGAAAGTGTTGGTGAGGAACTTGATCCACTTTTGGAACCTCTGCTACTGAGGCAAACGTTTAAACAGGTTTGTAGAGATATTAATCCGCACATCAGATCAATTGCGTTTCGTTTCGAAGCAGATTTATCAACAAGTTTGTCCGAAATACAAGCACAGATCTCGAAAGGGAGAATGGGAGATCCTCTTTTTTTTTTCTTCTCATTCCTTTTTATTTCCATCTGCCCTTCAATTTTTTTACCCAAACCTCCCATTCAGTAAGCTTTCAGATTTTGGGAAGCTCCATCTAGTGATGTTTTTAGAATAAGTGAAAACGCACTTAAAACATTTTTACTTTTTATTATGCGAAGCAGAAATCTAGTAAGGTATGGTATTAAGTTCTTTAATTTAAAAAAATGCTATTGAAGTGAAGTAGTAGTAGTAGTAGTAGTAGTAGTAGTAATTTATTTATCCACATTTCACTAATGAGTAAAACTCGTTTTAACGTGAACGTGCC
>JAOBBB020400767.1:0-17277 GCA_025331005.2 Zoanthus gigantus | reverse complement strand
ACTGCTGCCACTTCCTAGGCACCTAAGCTGCGCACGCGTAGTTGTGTTATATTTTGTAACTCTTCATAGGCTTGCCCATGTTATCAAAACACAATTCTTAAATACAAACTGATATGAATAATTAAGATACAGATACATACAAGAACAGTGCAAAGGACAATTGCAAGTTTTAGAAATTGCTGGACCGCTTGGACCAAAATATTTAAGAAAGTGCAGCCTGAGCTGATTCTCAAATTTTCTTGGACTTGGTTTGTTTACAAAACAAAACAAAAATTTCAGGGATTTTTGAAAATCATAATTCTTAGAAAGCAGATTCATAAAACTGTTTACAACTTCGTTCCCAGGGCTTTTCCTGTTTCCCTTTTCCACAACATAAGGAAAAGCCCTGGGAAGGAGGTTGAACTGTTTAAAGAGTGTATGATATGCTGAAACCACATTGGATATTGGGAGAACACGAGAAAAAGCTGTAAATCCCGAGCCGACGGTGCAACATTTTCATAACACATTGGCAACATGGTGCTCACTACCGGAAATCTCTGCATAAGTAAACCAATACATAGAAAAGTATGTTTTATTAGTGTTTGTTTTTCGCTCTCAGGCACAATAAACCACAGTTATTTGACCAATCACAGCGCGCGTACTACAATTGGTTATTTTTTCTGCGAGCGCGTGCCGCGGGCGAGTTGCAACACTATTCACGACAACATCGTTACTCACGTGTCCTGCCCAGCCGGGATTTGGGTTCCTGGACGGATCTTATAAATTAGCCTCAGTTTCATGTCTGTTCGGAGTGTAATCGCACTACACTATTCACGACAATATCATTGCTCATATTTTATGCCCAGCCAGGATCGTTTGAGAAATGTTTGGGTTCCTGGACTGATCTTGTAAAATTGCCTTGGTGGAACCGTGGAAAGGGTAAAATGTTCACATTAGTAATTATAGGCCGTACAACCAAAATAAATTGTAGAAGGCACTGCTAACTTTTATTTTGTAAATAAGACAGTGGGCAATAAACTTGTGTTCGTCTTGTTTGAGCAGTTTTAAAAATTCTTATTATGGTATTCATATGGCACTTCATTTACCAGTGGTAAATGCTAGAATAAAAGATTGATATTACAATCATGTGATGGAGTTCTTTGCGCAAGGGAGATGGGACGAGCCTTGCACAGAGTCAAATGGTGCGTCACTACACTCCGTAGTGGAGACTGGTGGCTTAAGTCACATCAGGGTAACTGGAATGTCTTTTAAATGAGATTTCCAGAGATGTCTTTTAAATGACTTCATGAAGAAAAAAAAATCACTATTTAAATTTTACATTTGACGTTTTAACGTGTTTTGTAGTTTGATAAATGTTTAACAATACTACAGATAGTGAACAATGAACAAGCTTCTAGCTAAACTCTTGGTTCTTATTACATCGACACCATTCTTCGGGGTTAGTGTTTTAGAACTTGATGCTGTTGTTATTTATTTTAGGTTTGCTGTATGGTATTTCTAACTTCAGTATTTCATTCGTTTTACACTAACAGTGTATGGATGTTACACAGTTAAATGATAGACTACAGCAACATATGTCGCGAGGTGAGTGCGTTTCGTTTAACTGATTAATATTTCATTTTGTTACTCTGCCACCAGTACAGGGATGGTTCGGATCCTTATCTTGAACCATTTCGTCTGAAATGAAAATCTTCCTCTTTTAACGACAAAACTTATAGTAGACATACATTGCCAAAATGCTTGAAAAAGATGTGAAAAGAAAAAAAAAACGCATGAACGAGAGGACTATTTTCCTTACTTTCAAAGCTAAAATGAAGAAGAAGGACGATAAAATTCTTCAGTCAAAGTACAAGATTGTTTCATCCTTTTCGAGGACCTAGGGTAGTCTGGGCTCTGGGGATCTTCATTCGAACCCTTATTTGCTAGATCTGCCGGATTTCTGGCTTTGAGTTCAACCATACAAAACTTCTCATTTCATGTTGGAATTCGACCGTTAACGCGAAGAACCTTTTAGCAATCCTTGTAGACAAATTTCCCCTTGGAATTGTATCAGCTATTAAGTTTTTCCCAAAAGAAAAGTATACACTCAGAAATGTTTTCTTTTTCATGCAAAAAGTGTTTACAGCATCATCACTATTGCAAATCGCTTCATGCAAGTTCATGGAAAAGTTGTTTAATTGCTTTCCGAAATTGCTTAAACAAACTAGTAAGAAATTATGAGAGTTGTCTTAAAAATTGTGCATTAAAACTCTACAACAATCAAATACTGTTTGACGATGCAAGTAAATCTTATTATACAATAAATACACTTAGGTCTGAATGTTTGGATTTTGCTGTAGAAAAGCAATTTCATCAAAGACAAAGTATTTTTTTATTTCTTGATTTATGAAAAATACTTATTTTCTTGCTATTGGTAATTTATACAAAATGTTAATAAAAATTATTATTTATTATTAGTCCTGGGTATTGCTATTAAAAAGTTTTTATATCAAGCGGTTTCTTTTTCATTCAAAAATATAGTACGATTGATAATGTTCTCGCAAGAACTACAAGAGTCATAAAATGTCATCCCTTCATATTTCGTTAAATGTTTATTGAGCTGGAATTAATTGTTTTCAAACGAAAATTAATTGCGGATAACTTGTGATACGTTGGAGATTTTGTTTCAGTTTTGGATTAGCAGAATTATGTTGAGCTATACATCAAAAACCTCCAGCACGTCCTTTACCTAACTGTAAAAAAGCTACATGATTAAACTAGAATAACTAGCTTCTAAAAAACTAATAGACCAGTTGCTGCTGATTTAAATGACTGCGGACTCATTTTATACAGTCTCAGCCTCGTTTTGTTGTAAATATTCAACAATACATGCGAGAAAGAGCGAGAAGTCACACCACCAACAATACAAACAGTTGTAAGTATTGTAAAACTGCATTGGCATTTAGGAATATTTTAACACTTCAAACTGGGGCTAAAACTGTACAAATTGAGTCTGCTGTCATTATTGTCAGCGGCAACTTCAAACTCGAAATGATCTATTCTTTCCTTCTCTTGTTGTAAAATTAGTTTGTGAATCGTAGCCTTTTAGTACTACTTTAGAAATTATGTTGTAATAAATAAACAAAAAACAAAAGCCGCTCTTCAATTACATTTGGTTTTGCTGTAATTATTCGAAATTGTAATATGGAATTTTCATTGCGCAGCGAGTTCGCAAATTGCCCCAGAGATGAACACCAAAGACCAGTTCGACTTTGATGGTGAGAACCATTTAAGTTCACGAAGAGATGGAATACTGGAAGTAATTGGGGCACTTCCCACACTTGCTCCAGGCGATGGTACGAAGAGCACTTTGATAAATCGCTCTGAGGGAAATCAGTTAACAGACAAACACTCAGGAAATATTACAAGATTTTCTTCAAAATATCCTGTCAACTCGCAAAAGCCCGCTAATGAAGGCAAATTCTTGTACAAATATGTTAAAGGAACCAAAATAAAGTCAGGTATGATAAGGGGTCATGCTAATACGACCTCAAATCTCCAAACATTCTCTATGGAAAAAGTACAGCAGATTGAGAAGCCACCACCAATTGCGGTTCTTAAGAAAATATCCGAACCGTATCCAGCAAGCATTCCGTCAATTAAGTCTAAACAGGAACAGTTTCAAAGCATAGAACCAATAAAACTGGATCGGTTAATTGATTTTCCGAACATCGAGGATATTCCAATCATTGATTCTCATCCGTTGGTTTCTAATGAAATACATAAACGTGACGAAGTTGATGCAGAGGATAACAAACTCCGAGTCCAGAAAAGTCATAACGTTTCTCAAAACAAAAAGTGTTTTTCTTTTGAAAGTGATTTTGAGTCGTTAAAAACTACCTTAAAGAAAAAAATTCCGGACCATTACTCACGAAGAAAGCTGGTAGGAACTGTTGAAAGAGACAGATTTCTTGGTCCGAATAAAAGAGGTTATGGAACACAAAAAGGTAAAATAAGACGAGACGAGATCAAGCATTCTTTTCGCGATATCAAACAAACACTGAAAGCTTCGCCGCCGTTCTGCATCCAGAAGTGTAACCTTTGTGCGTTGCGAGGAGCAACACCATCCAAATTGCTAGCAAAAGTATTCCAAAAGAAAGTCGTCGGGCGACTGGTGCTAAAGCGAAAGTCTGGAGAAGTCGCTGGAACAGTCAGAGTAAAAATCAAGCCTCCCGAAGCAATTAAATCAATCGATACATTACTGTTAAATTTTGAGGCAGCTAAAAAACTTGAGAGCATCCAGGACCACTTAATAAAACCTCAAAGTGTCCAGAAGATTTTAGACATAAAAAAACAACTACAGGGCATTAAGCAAAAGGCCAAAGTCCTCCCCATTCGGGATTCCATGTTGAAATTTAGACTTCGAGGCAGTCAGAGGGCCAATCTACGTACATTATAAATTCAATAGATCTTTGGATAATCGATTTCTTAACGCTTAATACTAGCACCAACGAGCTTCCTATATATCGCTCACACATTAGAAATTCAATAGATCTTCGGAAAATCGATTTCTTAACGCTCACACACGTAATTTCTTTCGTATAAAGCATAGAGGAATAGCCGTGTATAATATTTGGTACTTCCTAAAAGAATACTTTTTTTCGAAGAAATAAATCATGATTTGTGGATAAGATCAGGATCGACAAGAAACAATTAAATGCAACATAGACATGGAAGTCCTAATTTTTTTCTGAAATTTTAAAAGTAAAACATTATATTGGATACTAACTGATTGTTTGTTTCCAAACTGTTAAAAATTTAATCTAAACACAAAAAATATGTCTTTTTCGTTTTAAGTCCTTGCTTGACCACAAAAAACGTTTTGATGCAGTTGATAAGATTATGAACTGCTGTATCCATAAGTTTGATTTCGAATCACTGCTATACCAAGATTTGAACATTTATGAACCTTCTTTTTCCTCCGGGATATCAAAACTTGTGATGGATTAGAGTATCCCATTCAGGGATCTTGAAGGTCTTTATCCGCTCAACTCGGTCACAAACGTCGGAACGCAGAGATCTTACCAACTGCGCTAACCATGCCCGTCAAGTGATGGTTAAAGTCGCAAGTAAATTGTTGGGTTTGCACAAGCAGTTATATCTAGAATCATCTTTCGAATGAGGGGATACATTCTACTTTTGATCAAAATGATTAATTGTATTACATGCCTCAGTCTTCGTGGACAACTAGAAAATCGATTATATAAAAAAAGTTCAAACTTTAAAGGCTTTGTTTGAAGTAAATTCATATCCGGCAAAACAGTGATGTAATGAATGTAATTACCTCAATACGTAATTTACACAATTCCAAGGTTGACCTTTCTTTATCATTGCCGGTCGTTCCATATTAGGAAACGAGGACGCAACTGAAACGGGAACGGCAAAAACGGCCGCAATCATTGAATGCAAAAGTCGCGCTAGCTTTATAATATACCTAGTTGACCACCTGCGCATGCGTACCGTCGTCTTCAGTAATACTCCGTAATAAGCTCACTTTTTGAGTTCTGTGGAAAACTTAAACGTTCCTATACAAAATCTCACAAAATTTGTTTGCTCATTCGAGTGCAAACCATTTTCCTTTTTTCGTTCGCAAATCCGGCGTGTACATTGTTCTTTTTTTTTTTTTTTGGAAAAAAAATTAATCAGTTATCTAAAAAGGAAACACAAAACAAATAGTTGCTTTCACAACTGCTGTCGTCAGTTCCCCGGTTCTCATTGCTTTTTAAGCTCGTTAATTAGAACTAAGTCGAATGAACTAAAAGCCGTTGAAGGGCGGGAAAATGCCCAATTTACTTAGAAGGTTCGCATTCTTGTTTTGCAGTGGCCAGTAAAGAATCGAATGTTGGTGTCCATAGTTTAAGTTCATAGTTTATGAATCTTTGTCATAGAAATTGTATTTAAGTGTTTGATTGCATGCCAGCCGTTGGTGGCATATCTACCGAAAAACCGTTTGGCCTAATCCAAGGAAAGGACAGACTCTTTGCCAAGAAAATATCCAATCCTGAAGCAATGACAACTATGCAGTTACATGGACGTTCAAGATTAAAGCCAAGCTCATTACTGGGCATGTTGTTGTTTTCACGTCCTTTAAAAAAAATTCTCGCTTTATTTATTTTGTTTTCTTACTCACAGTGGAAGAGTTGACGATACATATTTATACATACATAATCTTTATTTCAACACTGTAATCTTATCAGGATTTACAAACTTAATTGCCTACCATTTACATTAACAAATTTAAAAGAGAGATTTTAAAAGTTAAGTTTAGTAAAAAAACACCTGCTTTCCATGAGAGCTTTACAGAAGCAACGGTTGAGTTCACAAATAGCAAAGATGGGCTCGAGATCGTGCAAAGGATAACTTTAAGATTGAGGATGCAAAACGGCAAATTATTGCCGATTAAAGAAACTTATTGAACGGAGCTACATTGCTGTCAAAGACGCCTCATTCACGCTGAAGAAGACACTTTCATAGCATCTGAAAACCGGCAGTGATGAAGATGAAGATGATGAAGCTGTCTTAATTATGTTGAAATGCAATTATTTATCAAGGACAAACATTTAAACAATTTTTGAGTAATATCAAACTGTGAATAATAATGAAATTGTTTTCGTTCTTTAATTTAGAATCCATGGTCTATATCTTACTGAAGAACATTTCGAACGCTAAAAATTTTCGGACGGATTCATTTTTGGAGGAAATTTTTGTCCGAAAATAAATTCGTGCAAATTTTTTTATGTTAGTGTATTATTTATCATATATAAAAAACAATTTACCCTTCTTTCCATTAGTTTAGATTAAATCTTTTAATATTTCCGTTGTAATTTTTGTAGCAAATTTTTCTATCAAGGTTGAAAGTTCAACTTCTTCCAGGTCTTTCTCTTCCTGCGTATTCTCAGCCCAAAACCCATTAGAACTTGCGTGTAATTTACCAAGTTCTTTAGGCTGGTCCGTAGAAATATGATCATTCGATCTCGGCTTGTCACTCAAGTACTGTTTAGCGAAAGTTCCCTGATTTAGACCCATTGGTTGATCGTTGTTGTGGATAGAGAAATCATTTTCTGTCTCCATAACAAATGTTTTCATAAAAGCTGTGGATTCTTCCTCTTTATTCGTTTTAGAGAAAGTAAGCTCGTTTGAGATAGAGCTACAGTACCCATTTTGAGAGCTTTTTAGTGACTGGGTCGTTGAAGATGTCAGGTCATCTTTAGTGGTGTTCTGTAAGCCGTATGAGGACTGGTGCGGTTGTTCCGAGTCTGCTACAAGTGATTTACTTTCATTGACGCCTTGAGGTCCTCGACAAATACCACTATTTTCATCCTCGTTTTTTTTGAGATTGTTTTCCCTTCGACCTATCATCTCGAAGTTGCGGTTCAACGGAATCAAGCGCTGGATTGAGCGATTTAGTGATGATGTCGCAACTGTGTTTAAATTTGGTATTGAAGATCGGCTTAGTGCGAGTTGTGTGTCGGAAGTTTGGCTGAGAGTCATATCGGCAGCGGAGTTGAACCGTGACCTGCCTAAAAATAAACTAAAATTAATGTAACTTCTATAGTAGGACAGGCAGCGTGCTTGGCGCAGTTAATAAGATCTCTCTCTGCCTTCCAACTACAAGGCCTCCAGTTCGATCCCCTGCTCTACCGGGAATAGAATCTTTATGTGACCCTTTTTTGCAAAAGTTAGCTCACCTATCTAACCTTCTGAGCCCAGTTGTTCAAAAGCCGATTAGCGCTAACCCAGGGTTAATTATTTAACCCATGGTTTTGTTATCAACCTTTCAGAGTCGGAATTGACCTGTAAATTTGGGATTAACAAGTTTTGTCTTAGGAAAATCCGAGAAGTATTTTATAAGAACCGTAATCTTTTCTTGAGAGAAACAGTTGCTGCTGTAATTTTTGTTTAACCCAGGGTTAATTTTAACCTAACTTTGAACAACCCAGCCCTGAGGTCGTTAAATGAGAACACGTATCTGCTGGGAGCTAACCTGCAATTGTTTAATGTCCCGTCCAGAGGGAGTCAAAGACTAACAGCACATAAAGCTAAGATTAGCACCGGCTTCAATGAGTCACTAGGCTTGGAAAAAGATTTAGCTTTATAGTAGGAGGCATTGTATTCAATCCCAACTAAATCTTTCAACAAGCCTTGTTACTCCTTATGTTAAGCAGATGACAGTTTTGGACTTTCTCCGGACAGATTACTATAATTATCACAGGTTAGCTCTTAGCAGAAACTGATACTCAAACTGCCTCTGACATAAAAGGACCCCAAGATGTTCAAACCTTGACAGAATCTAAGCGGGTTATGAACACTGGCCTTTGTGGTTGGAATGAAAAGATATTGCCATATGCAATATGGCAATATCTAACCAATATCTGACCAATATCTAACCAATATCTAACCAATATCTTATCTAACCAATATCTTATCAATATCTAACCAATATCTAACCAATATCTAACCAATATCTGACCAATATCTAACCAATATCTAACCAATATCTTATTTAACCAATATCTAACCAATATCTTATCTAACCAATATCTGACCAATATCTAACCAATATCTTATCTAACCAATATCTAACCAATATCTTATCTAACCAATATCTAACCAATATCTTACCTAATCAATATCTAACCAGCCCGCTGATACGACATTGATGGTTAGAGCTTAACTTAAATCACAGGCAATAATAGCACTGGATACCAGTTTAGATGTAAAACTGAAATTAAAAAAATAATCCGGCTAGGGTTTCATCTATAAATGCTTTTGTGTTGTCATTTTCTATCAAATTCCTTTGTGTTTTATTTTTTTACTGAACTTTAAAGCTGTTTTGAAAGAGCTTTGACATTATCGCTAATTTGCACCAAGTTCTCTCAAAACTACTATTATAGCACTTTTAAAGATTAATCTATGGGACAATAATCTTGGAAAATAAATTTAATAAAAAGGTTCTGCAGCTAACTGTGATAGTAAATATAAAATAAAATCACACGGATATCAGATTGAGTTGATCAATCAGGCACATGTACACCCACTAGTTCCAACGTAATTCATTCGATTGTTCTTTCTTCTTTCAAATATAAGTGGTCACTTGGCACCTTTTTGTTTCCATGACAACTTTAGCCAAATATCTAAATAGGCAGTGAAAACGCAATGCTTGTGGGGTGTTGCTATGTTGATAAACGTCAAGTATATAAAGCATAAACCTGCATGCTAGAAGCTAACTTAAAGCCATAGAATTGGCCACTAGGGCCACGTTGGGACACTAATCCATCAAAACATTAAACGGTAACAAAATCTGGTACTCATCTATACAGCTAAATCAACTGTAGTGTTCAGTACACAGATGAGAGGCTTTGACTCTTTCCGGATGGGGCACTAATCCATCAATACCTTAAACCGTGGCGGAATCTGCTACTTATCTAAACAGCTAAATCAACTGTAGGGTTTATAAGTGGATGAGAGGCCTTTGTTCTCTCTGTATGGAGCACTAATCCATTAAAGGTTAAACTGAGGAAAACGCGATTAGTTGTTAACACATAGAGGAAGACTAGAACAAGTCGGATAAAGCAATCATGTAAAAGTAAAAGAAAGGTTACCTGAAATGTGTAAGGTTAAAACAATCCCTAACAGTCATTCGCCTGTGCATTAAAAGTTTGTGTTTTAAATACCGAAACGAAAAGTTGTTTTAATTAACTAAATATTGCGTTTAAATAAAACTAGTTTATACCGCGAGTTGAGTTTTGCCCAACAGGTACCTTCCCGCCACACAATACAAGAAACCACCGGAACACATAAATGTAGGCTTTTCTGTATCGCGGACTCATCTTTCCATATAGCCACGGATTTACCAAGGCATGAATAAAGGATATCATGCCTGTAAAGATCTGAACCGACTGCTTGGGACTGTGGCCTGTAATCAGGCTGGTTAGGTTGCTTAACTGAAAAAGTAAAAAGCACGGATTATTTTACTTCCAAATGCTTTGAGATTATTTTCGATTTATTTGCTGCTAGAGTATTTGTTATGTGATGTTTATACATTTAGAGTTTAATAATGACAGAAAGCCAATAAATATATTCAATAAGCAACCTTCGTTCATCGTAAAAAATCCGCGTCTACAATTGGTCAAAATCTATCACGTGATTTTGGTCTATCTTAGTATCTATGACCAGCCGGCACCACCTTGCCGCAAAAAATCATATACCTATGACTGAGTCTTCAGAAACTTCAAACCACAGCCTATAAGACTATATCAACCAAAATGATTTTTATTGAGCTTTTATTCCAGCGAAAGTTGTCCTTTATCAGAGTATACAATCAAGTTATTTGATTTTGTGGGCTTTGTGGCGCACGTCCAGCAATTTTCCCGCCTTTTAGATAAGTTTGCTTTTCTGTTTGATTTTTTAAAATGGAATTCAACCCTTTGCCACATTTACTGAATACCGGATTTACAATTGCTGAAATTGGTTTGTTTTTATGGTGGCTTTCGCCTCGTTCATTTGTTCAGATTTCTCGTTCATTATATTATTATATCGCCAGCGCTTGGGTTTATTTGTAAACAAACTACTCACATCCAGTAACTAACCCTTAAATATTGTATAGAGATATTGTTAGAAGTTTTTTTTTTTTTTTATCAAAATAATATTAAGCATTATTATTTTTTTTTTTATAAAAATGTTAAAAACGTTCACTGATAAAATATTTTAAAATACAAGTTTTCGAAAACTGCTGCCTTCGTCAGATAAAATGAATAAGATGACAATATTAGTGTTGATGAGCTCTAAAAAGAGCGCCGGAAACAGCTGTCCACTGCTGCCACTCATTTGGTACCTAAGCTGCGCATGCGTAGTTGCAGAGAGTTAATTCAAGTGAAAGATAAATTGTAAAATTAGCATAAAAATGGATAACGTTTTGAAACGGAATGCTGTATAAAAGATATATTTATATACAAGACAAAGGTGTTAAAATTAATGTTTGTTTAAAAGAATATTGTTATGTCAGGGAAGAGAAAAAGAATTATTGTCCGCTTGATCCGTTTTTGCTGTGTGCCAACTTTCTAAATGTTTTAGTTACCATTATCATTATTAAGTTATTAGTATATTAAGCTATTCATTCTAGCTCAATTTTGTTTGACCCTTCCCTATTTATGACCCTTCTCAATCCTCCCCTTTTTGTTGCTCAAAATCTTGTGACCCTCTCCCCATTTATACCCCTCTTTCCCTCTGCTAATTTCGGATAAGTCCCTTACACGATATTTGAACCAGACGTTGTCTGAATTACCATTATAAAGTAGATTCCATAAATGCGGTTTAAAATGGGTTTTTAAAAGGTGCTGTATTATTAAAGCCATTTGCCGAAGAGAAGCACTAAAGTTGAAAGAAACAAAGACTTACCAGAAACGGTAGCCAACTGACATAGTAGAGCAAAACTACGACACCCATCATAGTGGAAACTTTCCGAACGCTCTGAACACCTCGCGAGTCCCTCCTTACTGCTACGGCCTTACAACTTCCTCTAGCAATCTTACGAGTCGCCCAAATCGATCCCTCTTTTTGCTTTGTTGATACCATTTTCTGTGGTTGGTTTGCTCTGTCTTTTGTGGACGTCGTAAAAAGTGATTGTCTTTTAATGAATTTCCCACCCGCCGTTTTAATGGCAATATAACAACTCAAGACAAGGGCTAACATCAAGAGGCCAATAACTTCAAAAAATATTGTGTATGATTTTCCGAGATCGTACAGCTGGAAATAACACTCTTGGCCATGAAATCCCGAATGGCCAATTCCTATTAACGGCAAAATTGCGCAAACGATAGCAAAAAGCCAAACTGCTACAACAGCCTTTTTGATTTTTGTCTTAGTGATTGTTGTATGGTGTTTCAATGGACAAACAAGAATAAGAGCTCTCTCTACAGCGATCAACGTTACTGTTGTTGCTGATGCCATGCGAAATGTGTACACCATAACATTGAAGACGTCGCACGAAAGGTAAGTCCAGGAGGTCACCCTAAAATACTTTATTAATATTACCATCTGAAGAGCCGCAACTGCATCGAAGAAATCTGCCACCGATAAAGACAGCAACAACACGTCCGTTATTATCCAGTTTTTGCACAATGCCACCGCAATTATAACCATTAGATTACCAAGTGAGTCAAAAACAGCAACAAACTGTAACAGCAATCCTATTATAAATGGGCCGATGGGACTGTTCGCTGATGTAGTAGTATTTGTAGCATTAGTTGCGGCTATCGAGAAATCCATTAGACCTAATTCAAAGATTTAGTCATCAAGTTTTCAAACTTTCTACAAGTACAAGACCAGGCAGTTCTTTTTGGTTTAGCTCAGGCAGAAAGTAACACCAACTAGTGTTTTCAGATCAGTAAATAGTTTTTAACAAGGCGTTTTGGCATCGTATCGAAAGGTTATAGACATATATCGTTCAATTGCAGACACTGAATATTTGATATGACAGGTCCAATTTCAACTTTATGTGTCATTTTTCCGACAAAAGGTCTTTCCATCGAAGTTTCAAACGTCCTATTTGTTGTCAAAACCGCTGTCAATCTATTTGAAATAAAAATTTTCACGGTTACTAAAGTTGTAGATTGAAATATTAATTAGGGTCAGCGTGCAGTCAAACAAAAACAAAAAATATTTGGGGTTCATCATTCAAATTTGTGACCCTTTTAAAAAATTGTGCAAAAGTTGTAAAATTCTATACGAGATGTCGCTAATCAATGTTCGACATCCGTCTTTTGTAACATAACTTCGATGTTTGTCTTTGTAATGCACCTTTGCCAACTCCCTACACAATGCTAAGATCTTAATTGAAATATTGTGCAAAATTTAAATCTCAATTCACATATTGATGCCGCTAATTTGCACTCAGTATCTCTGTTTCTGAACTAATTAAGTTATCAAAATTATTAATTTTTTTTCCATGTTTCAGTTCTCAAATTTATTATCAAACAATCTCCATATAGAAAAAAAAACTTTTTCTAACTTTCTAAAACCTAATTGATTTTAAGTTTGGATTGGTTTGTGCAAACATTTTGATAGTTGCTAAATTTATCTTCACGCAAACCATTAAGCAAATGGCGTTTCGTGGTTCATGTTTCATTGTTTAAATAGTTAAGCAAATTCGGTCGTGTTTTTGTTGTAGTTTTATTGCTGTGCTATGAGTTCAGTTGAGAAACGGTTTTGAATTACTTGATTTCGACTGAAAATACGACAAAATGAAGAACTCTTTTTGCGTAACCTAATCGAGACAAGCGAGGTTCTCAAATGCGTGCGGTAGAGAAAGTTTCCCGTCCGAAAAAGCACTTGAACCGGTCGTTATACCTATCTTGACAAAAGTCTAAAGAAATGTTCCCTTTGGGATTTTATTAAATTCAGTTTTAAAAATCAACTTCAACCGTTTTCTTTTTTTTAAATTAAATTTGGACTAAATTTTAAATATTTTATGTTTTTATTTGCTATACACCGCGTTCTAAGTCTTTTGAGAGACCGGGAATACCACAGCTGCAATTTATCAACTAAATTGGTAAATAAGACGACTCCAGTTTTCAACTTTTATGTTAACTTTTTATTTTAGACCATAAAGACGACGGGCCGCGTGAATAAAGTGAAATTCTTATAATGTTGTGTTAAAGCTACTGAACGTTTGAGAGGGTTTTAGGCAGAAAAGACAGACACTAAATGAGCTTGAGAGAATTAAAAATATGCATGGTGGATGACCGATTCATTTTTCATTTCCAATTTAGACAACTCAGCTGGTGTTGAAGATCGCCACCATATGGAGCTGACGTTTCGAACGTTAATTGTCAGGGCTACCGCTCGAATCGTCTCATCTTTCAATATTTGTGGACGGATGATGAAAAACTTCAGTCCAGAGTTTGTCCAAATTACACGTCGGCGTAATTCAATATTTCATTTTTTTAAAAAGGCTTTTTATTAAAATAATAATATTTAACGATTACTGTGTTTTTAAATTTGGCTTTGCTTTGATGAAATTGTTGCTGTCATAGAACTGAGGCGGGTAACCAGTGAAAGTTAGTCTTTGATCTACAGAAGAACAGCACACAGCCTGATAAAAAAAGAGGGAAAACACTATGACACTAAGCGTAGGCTAAGATAGATTAGCTTCGGTAGATTATGTTATAATAAAAGTAATACAATATGCAGATCTAAATCAATGAAGATGATAGAACAAGCGCCATCAATTAACTTTGGCGAGCACAAACTGACATCGCTGTCTTTTATTCTTTGACAATGGTGCAGAATGCATTTATCATAAATTGCCAGCATGTTCGATCCGGGATCCCCGCCCAACACCCCAACTCAATTCCGGAAAAACAAATTCAAAACTGCGCCTTATTTCAAAGAACTTAGATCCTCCCCTAAAATCGCCTATGGAGAGGAGAGAATAAAGAAATTTGTTTATGCCAAATAAACTGTGTTTTGAAAACAGGGCTGTGAAATTTGAGTAGGAATGGCCAGGTTTAATTATACTTTGAGCTCTCAGTGCATCTGTTGATTTTCCCACGTTCAACTTGATATAGACTTTATAAATATTGAACGGTCTCCAAAAAATTATTGATCTTTTAAAAAGAATGATGTAAGGTCTTCATGAAAAAATAATATGATCAGTAACAGCTCATTAGAATTTCTCTTTCTTTCTAACTACACCATAAGCTTTATATATAAGTGCCAACTCTCTCTTGATTCTTCTCCCTTCTTTGATACAAAGACTTTGTAAGGTATAAACTTAATGAAACTAGCTGCTAAATAGGTTAGCAAAAGCTACCTGGGTCCTACCATGCTAAAACTACAAATTTGTTCAGTTATAAACTAAGTAATTTCATAAAACTAAAGATTGTTATTGATCAGTTCCGCAGAGCCAAGCCATTGCTTTATCAGATATTCTAATTAGGGGCAGTTCAGTGTTTGTGCCTCGGGTTAGAATCGATAAGAAATAGAAACGATCCTAAATTTTCTTGCTACGCAACTTTGAACTATAAAGTAAAAAATTTACTGAGCCCCACTTTCAGGTTCATCGGTGTTTTTACTGTAAAATAAAGACTAAATTATAATAAAACTGAGTCAACATGACGTATTTATAATTTTAAAAAATACATTACATATTATATTTCGTCTACAGCCAAATCAGCCTTTTTAGGATTGAAATTGAAACCGAAATACAGTATTTTCTTAAATTTTATAAAAGTCATATCGACTTTTTATTATATTTTAGTCTGACATTACTATTGGCAGCCAGATTTCTAACTCCGACGCAAGCCTTTCACACAGAAGAGGATAATCTCTTGATTTACAATATTGGATGGATTTTAATTATGCAATAAAACCAGATAGACTGACAGGCAACAGCATATAGCTAGTCGTGCATGCTTGCCTTCCCCCATCCCGATCATCCTAGTTTCACTTGTGAAATCAATTTTTTATCAGAGACATTTTGAATTACCCAATCTTTTGGTTAGTCAAAAAAAGGAATTAACCAACCCAATTCTCTCTGGTCCAGCCCGCGGCATGAATTCTGAACTGTCCCTTATTGTTGCAAACAAGGTTGAACGTTCTGTTTTAGAAAATTTCTTTTCCATGATGGTGATAATGCTTCCCTCGATTCAAAGGGTATCGATTTTGATTTTTGATAAGCCTTTGAAACAATCATTTCCTTTTCTTTTATAGAAAAAAAGAGGTTTAGTCTAAATATCTCTGAGAACACACAACCATAAGCTATTTTAAACAAGGCACAGGAACAAATGAAAATACCTCTTCTATCTCGGTTGGAGACTTTCGTCACCTGTCCAAGTTTAATTTGGCAAATGAATGCGGAAAGAATTTTAAAAATTCTCATTACCATAAGGTGATCCAGTGCGATAGTTTCTGCTTCAAAAAACAAAGATTTTATTGTTCTAGTCAAATACAATACTGTAAAATTTAAGAACTTATAACTTCAAGGTTCTGATAGAAAGGAAGTGCTCCGACGTGGAAACGAGTTTAGTAGCAAGTCCATGTCACTTATTTCATTTTAAACGCCAGCAGCTGGTATAAAAAGAGACCTTCCCAAGGCTAAGGAAGATTTTGATAAGTTAATCATTAACCGACAATCATGACAGCCGTTACTTTGACTCCACCCGCTTGTAGCGAAGGAAAATCATATCTTGATACTTTGAAGTTTACTGGTCGAAATAACAAGATTGTAAATAAAAGTTATTTCGACTGGTGTTTTATGGGTTTAATAGGTACCTAAACAAGAAAATTGAGTATTTTAAACATTGCAGGCGTTGGCAGTTGTACTTTTGTGATTGAGCGAGGGGATTTTAACGTGTGTTTTACAGTTTCCAACTCTTGAAATTTTTAAACTATGGGTTGAATGCTGGAGCTTTTAAAGCCAGCTAGGTTATATCACGATCGATGTGCCTGAAGACAACGGAGACGAGTTGGGATTTGGACTGACTGTAAACAATCGGGCGGTTATGTCGTGCAGTTCGTCATGTTCGCCTTCAATGGGTAAACCAACGCCAGATTTCGTGAGTGTTTTCCTCAATAATGCTGAGGCATTAAAAACTTATATTTATTGTGACTTTATTTGACGTATGTGTTGTAACACAGTTATTATTTAAATGTTTAATGTTAGTGGCGCCCTTGTAAACAGCGATTGGCCTTGCTGACTGTTTTATTGTACAATTTTATTTCCATCAAGAATAGCCCACATACTGTAAAATTTATATAACAGGGCGAACGCAATTTGAGCTTTTTAAAACACACAAATGCAAATTTATTCCATATTGAACGAGTAAAAGGTGCGATTCCACGTTAATCATATAGTGAAAAAATTATAAAAAATGGCGGTGAAAAAGCAAAACTTGACAGTGACAACTCATGCATGCACTGTCAATTCATGCCTCCATCGTTGTCATAGAAACTTCTGCATTTGGATTGGCTTATTAACTTTTGACAATCCATGCGTGCACGAACAATTCATGCCTCCATCGTTGTCATAGAAACTTCTGCATTTGGATTGGCTTATTAGCTTTTGACAATCCATGTGTGCACGGACAATTCATGCCTCCATCGTTGTCACCGAAACTTCTACATTTTGATTGGCTTATTAGCTTTGACATTGTAATTGCACTGTCACGACGCGTTTCTTGGGGAACTCGCTTCTTTATTTAAACTTGGTAGAGCTTCTTTTACAAGTTGCACCGTGAC
>JAOBBB020400665.1:2500-17288 GCA_025331005.2 Zoanthus gigantus | reverse complement strand
CTATTTTTAAAATGTTTATTTTTTTTTATTTTTGAAAAAAAAAAAATAAAAAAAAAAAAAATCGATGAGGCGGCTTTTTTGCAATGCGGGCGCTGATGAGAAACCGGGAATTTATTTTATTAAGCCTTATACACCGTAGTGAAAAGAATTTTAAAACTGACCTTTAGAAACATAAATATCCAATGTTTCACTGGACGAACAAGAGTCGAGAAACATCAGTTTCCTGATTTTGTATCGTGTACTAATATAAATAATATCACCCTCTCTCATTCTGAGCTGTTCATAAGTTTTCACGTATAGCGGAGTGTTGATAAACAGAATGTTGACAAACTCGCTGCGACGAAGATGTTCATAAAAAGTTATTTTAAAAAGACGCTACTAATTTCAGTACTGAAGAATAAACTATACTGAAATTATGTTTGCGTTTAGTTTTGTTCTTGTTTAATTCTGAAGCAAATATTATGGTTCAAGCGAAGAAAATTCGATTGACACATTATCGGCTGCAGTGCGGAAAACGAATGATATTTCTTTTTGTTATTTTTGTTCTGTGCGAAATTTTCGTAGGGGAAACCCGTCACATGCTTTGCACTGTCAGTCAAGCGTTTCTAACCAATGAAAGGTGGTCGTCTATTAATCACCCATATGGAACGTGGGCATATCAACACAAAGGAACTCACTCTGTTTCACAGCACTTCTTAAAAACGTCAATTACATCTTGCTTTTGCTAAAATCTTTTCAGGAGTGATCTCGCTCAGAGATAGCGCAGGATCACTGAAGTATAATTAAGTGGAGAATCATGCTATGAGATCGAGAATCATGGGTATAAATATATTCAGTCATGGAGCATAATTGACAGCTACTTTTTCTCGGCGATTGAATAATTCATGAAATTGATCTATTTGAAAAGCACACGACTGCCACGAGGAAACAATATCCTAAACTGAAACTATTGTCTAAAATAGAACAAACGAAACAGAATTTTCGTTTATTTATTTGTAACACCGAACAAGGCGAAGCCGATAATAAATTTACTCTGAAACCAATATTTAAATTTCTTCGAAAAAATTTGGCATATCCCAGACCCAGAGAAGCGAAATATAATCATCATGGAAAAGTCAACCATTGTTTATTATGAGTTTTTTGACAAAGAAGGAAAATGTGAAGCGCTAAAACAAATGGATGAGTTTCGACAGCAAGGAACGTTTTGTGATGTGATTCTTTCGACGGAAGAGGGCCAGGAAATTCAGGCACATCGCCTGGTTTTAGCCGCGTCAAGTGCTTATTTCAGAGCGATGTTTTTAACTGATATGAAAGAAAGTCAACAGAAAGTTATTACAATTCGCGGGGTATCTTCAGACTCCCTAAAAGCACTGATAGATTATTCATACAGCTCCAAAATAAAAATCTGTGTAGAAAACGTTGAAAGCATTTTGTCGACGGCGAGTATGCTACAATTTCTCCGCGTTGAAGAAGCCTGTTATGATTTTTTAAGCAACAACATCGAAGTAGGAAATTGCGTAGACGTGTGGAATCTCTCTGAACTTCACGATTGCCACGAGCTTGTTGAGCGCGTCGAGACTTTTATCCGAGGAAATTTTTCTTTGGTCTTAAAAAGCTCCGAATTTTTTGGTCTTTCGGCGAAACAGTTATCAAAACTTTTGTCCCACGACAAACTAAACGTCCCTTCAGAGAGCTCTGTTTTTTGCGCCGTAATGTCATGGGTGAAATACGACCTGTCAACCCGCAAACAATTTTTATTACAGTTTTTAGAACACATCCGTTTACCTGTTCTTACAAGAAAATTTTTGATTGACACTGTCGCAAAAGAAGAACTGGTTATGGCCGACCCCAAATGCCGGGAATATGTTATTGAAGCGATAGATTATCATTTGATCCCAGAGCGACGAACGAAGACGGCCATGAGTCCCCGAACAATCCCACGAGAGAAGTCAAATCGATGTCTATTTGTTATTGGTGGTGAAGGTGGGTACAGATATATCAAATAATTCTATTAAAAGCAAAAATTATATTTTAAATATTGGCCTGGGAAATTTTGGCGAAACTACAGAATACCCGCAACTGTCGGTAATTTATTCCTGCGCATTCGAAGTTCTTTAAAAATAAGTGCGCTGTTAAATCAAGAACAATAGTTACTATCTTTGGCAGACTCTAGCGTGGCCATGTGATTAAGGGGAGTTTCAGTTAAAAATGTGATAGTGCGATCAAGAAACGAGATAATTTTTTTTCATATCCAATTGCACTAAGTTATTAAAAATATTGCATAATTTAAACAAGTAGCCTTACAATTTGCTAAAAACAAAATGTATAATTTAAATCCAATTTGGCTTTGCTGTTATACACAAACATAATTTGTTTTCCTTTTGTTTATTGTTTATATAAATTGGAAAAAAAACTTAGTTTGATATTATTCTGTATTTTTATTTATTGAAGTCCATATTTGATATTTGGTCGACTTCCTTGAAGTAACAATTTCACTAAAAGATAAAGTTGTTCGTGCATGTCTTTAAATTTCAATGTTTGTAATAATCTCCTAATTTACTAATCGCTGAACAATTTTGATATTTTCTCATTTTGGAAGCTTAAAATTATAATTTTTCTCGATTAATTATGCAGGTTATCTTTTTAACTGAATGCCAAACTAATTACAATATTTTATGCTATTTGTCTCTTTAATTTAATCCGTATGCCCTCTCTTAATTAAAGCAAAAGCCTTTTACGTGCCAGGTGGCCCATGGAGCCCGCGCTTATCTCCGGTTTCTGTAGTGTTAAGCGGATGAGAGTCTTTGACTCCCCCTGGACGGGACACTATTCCATCGCAGGTTAGCTCCCAGCAGACGCTGGTACTCATTTACTTACCCCAAAAAGATGGAAAGCTGAGTTAGCTTAGGCAGAAAAGAAGGTCACACAAATGTTCAATAAAAGGCAGAGCCGGGGATCGAATTGGTGATCATGTGATCGGAAGATATAGATCTTAACAAGTGCGCCAACCACGCCCGTCCGACTCTTTAAAAAATCTGTTAAAATGGACAGTTTTGCCAAAGTGATTAGGTAGAATTCTTTTGTGGGCGAAAGAAGGCTATTTAGGTGATTAAGATTGCCAGTTTTAGTTCCAACATTTCCATTTGCTACTATGCTATTTTTTTACGAGATAAGTTGCAGGGGACCTGATCAAGTTTTATGCTTCCAATAACCCTATTATTGTTTAATAATCTGAGAAATATGTTTAATTGTTTATTTCAATTTCCACGATAGATATTTTTAATTTAGTACCACTATTATTATTGTTGTTGTTATTATTATTATTAATAGTTTTAAAACTATTATTACTAATAGTTCGGAGTAATTCTTGGCTCCATGGAGAACAAGCGGTCTTTATCAGCGTGTAGCAAACCAAAAGTATCATGTAAGTAACCAGACTCAAAATGTGCATGCAAAAACGACATGTTCTATAGCATTAGTATTTATTAGTATTAGAATAGATATTAGTGTTAGTATTAGTGTTTTATATGTAATCTAATTTTTACGGGTTATAGAATTTTGTTTGGAGAAGGAGGATGCCTTGAATCGAGCGAGATGGAGAGTGGGAGTTGGAGAGGTTGCTATTAGAGAGGAGTAAATCCGGCCATCCCATTCCCGGATCAAAATTGTGTGATGATGATGATGATGATAAAATGGTTAGCTGTTTTGTTTGGTATGAATACCATTTATGGTATTCAAATTGTTTGACGTTTGGGACAAATTTGAAATATAAAAAATGGTTTTTATGCCAAATATCAAGTGCAAAATCGTACCTTTATTTGTTTATACAAGTACCTCAAAATTTCATTTTGTAATTCTATCTTTCTAAATCCGTCACGCATATTTGATTGACTTTGTACAATTTGTGATTTTAAATGTTTTTTTTTTCCAACGCTCTAATTTTTTGTTCGATATTAAGATTTCCTTTTTTTTTTTTTTTTTTTGAGCTCTGGAATTTCTTTAGTTAGTATTAGTATTAGAATCACTATTAACGCCAGTATCAGTACCAATACCAGTATCAGTACCAGTATCAATAGCAGTATCAGTACCAGTATCAGTACCAGCATCAACAGCAGTACCAGTATCAGTACCAGTATCAATAGCAGTATCAGTACCAGTATCAATACCAATATGAGTACCAGTATCAGTACCAGTATCAATAGCAGTATCAATAGCAGTACCAGTATCAGCATCAGTACCAGTATTGGTATCAGAAGCAGTAGCAGTATCAATATCACTATCTATATCGATATCAGCACCAGTATCAGTATCAGTACCAGTATCGATACCAGTATTGGTATCAGTACCAGTGTCAACAGCAGTATCAATATCAGTATCAGTACCATTATCAATACCAGTTTGGTACCAGTATCAGTATCAGTATCAATAGCAGTATCAATATCAGTATCAGCACCAGTATCAGTACCAGTACCAGTATCAACAGGAGTATCAATATCGGTATCAGCACCAGTATCAGTACCATTATCAGTACCAGTTTGGTACCAGTATCAGTATCAATAGCAGTATCAATATCGGTATCAGCACCAGTATCAGTATCAGTACCAGTATCAGATATTAGTATTAGTGTTAGTGTTAGCACTAGAGGGTTTTCAATAAGAGGTGGCAGCCGGTGAATTTCGCCACCCACTTGATATAAATTCTTGGCCTTCTTTGGTAGCTAAATTATTCAGATTATGCAAATAAAATGAGCAATATCAGCTCCTTCATCGTCTATTCCTGCACTTTTACCACCAACTTCAAAACCTATTGAAAACCCTGGACTAGTGTTAATGTTATTGTTCGTATGAGTGCTAGCTTTAGTACTGGGCCATGAGATTAAGTCGCATCAACCGTGACTCGTAGCACACAACTGATGATTATGAAAGAAACTTACTGGGAAATGGCTGAAACATAAAATTGTCTTTTTAGGTAAAACATATGAAACAATGAAGGATATGTTAGAAGCACTCGAATTAGCAAGCATTACTGGTGTTATTGTGAATGTAATTACTGCGTCACAGTACAAAAAAGAATTTCAAGAGCTTGATATTCAAGTCAGAAAAGTAGTAAGTTTTCCGTTTTCTTATGGGGCGATATTAGTGGGAGACGCAGCCAAGATTGCTCAAGAGTTCAACGAATATATTAGGACTCACGCGGTACAAGCACAACTGGAAATGGCACTAAAAACCACTGAAAACTTCTCCAAGGAAAACAACAATAATCAAGTAAATATAACTTTAACCCTTTCAGTCCACGTCAGTTATCAACACCCAACTTCTCCTTACATAATACATACAAAATAAGACATTTGGTAATGAAAAATTGAGAATTGATCAAACAAAGCAAGCTTTTGAGGACTTAAAGCAGTATTCTCTCAATCTTGTTCGACGAAAAGTATGGGCTCAAGTTGGGAGAATTTAACAATACAACTGGAACTGAAAGGGTTAAAAAATACTGTCAGTTTAAGCGTGTTCTATAGTACCTATGTGATCCACTCATCTATGTAATTATCCAGGAGCTTTGATAATCTGTAAATATCTTGTGGTAATTCCATTTGATTGTGAGAAATAACAAAAGGAAATGGAACCAGAGTGACTCCCTCATCAGAGGAATTGGTTCGTACATTTAGTTTTTCATTATTTTGTGAGCAAACTCGTTCTGTACATATTAGTTATTGGTTCTAGTTCTTTTTCAACAGTTTCTTTTGTTACTTCTGACCGGCTGGTATAAACTGACTTTTGAAAATACTTTTTATCTTTGATCTGCCAGAACAAAAATTCAACTTGTATCGCTATGTCTATAACAAGAACAACATAAGAAGCTTTAGGAAAACTGTGTGAAGGTTGTTTAGTGAGAGCAAAAGACTTGATCAGATTTTGGCTCAAGCAACATATTTGACAAATACGTCTTCTAATGTTTAATCAGCTCCGTAAGGAAAAGTTTGAAATGATGAAGAGAAGAAGGAAACGTGGCGGTTAAGTAAGACGCATTGAGTTTTATAGTCCCAAGGGGATAGAGAGTAAGGAGTGAGGTAACCGTATAAATAATAATATAATAATAATAAAAACAATAATAATAATAATAATAATTTTTAGAAATGCAAAAAACTTTTTTATTGAGGAAAAAAAGACTTAAACTGACTACATTTGAGTATACTGATATAGATATAGAATTATTGCATCTTATAGAATTCCTTATTATTAACGTTCAAGTGTTTTGATCATATGATATTTTAGAACAGTTTTAAAGACAATAATTTTATAGCGATAAGTATTTGATATTTTATTGTAAATAGTTTGTTTAGACAGTATAGGTTACGCTGTGCGCCCTATATAAGTAATAAATTTTGCATCCATACGTTTTAGTACTGCATATAATAATGACTTTATTTAGGAGTCAGGTCTTCTATCTTGCTAAAGGCGTGCTAATTGTGGACACTATCTTTATCATCTAAGGTGGACGGAGAACTTTCACATGACAGACACACACGTACATAGATATGTCTCCGAGGGTTAACTTTCTTATACAAGAAGACGCGAAGGTTTAACCATTTGCAGATATTAAACCAAAGGCAGCACCTTCTTCTCAATTATTTTAAGGCCCTGAATTATGGTCCGGCCAGGAATCGAACCCAAGCCTCCCGCATGGTAGACTGGCACCTTACTAACTAGGCTAACCAGACGGCGGTAGTAGTAAAAATTGTGACCTAGAAATAGATATGAGGAATTTGAAGATGAATACAATAATAACAACTGGGGAAAATTTGGTTTACAGTAAACTGTTTTCAATATTAACAACTAACTCATACAAATAAAATTTCAGTTCTTGTACAAAATATCAAATGATTTCAAGTGAAGCAGTTACCTTAATCGTCTAAGTGGTAAGGGCCTCATAATATTCCTTCTTTCACTTTCGTCCTTTTCTTCTTCAACACTTAAAAAAGAACCAGTAAATTCAATGATTTCATGTCAAAGACTAACAAAAAAATGACAAAAGAGAATACAAAATTCTTGCGGAGCAAAACACTTTTGAAAAAATTGCTCTAATCCAAGGCATTAAGTATTACTTTTTGGTCGTGAACGTTAACAAGTTCAGCTTGCATAACTCAATTTTCCAGGCTATAAGTAAAGGTATTCAAAATGGACTATCAAGTGATATTTATGTACGGAGTGCACTCTCGTCTTGCTCAGGAAAGATCTTTAAAGTACAGACTGATAGAGTGCAAACAACAATGTTTTTATTCCCAGTCTTTTTACAACCGATCAATAAGAATATCATTTGGTTAATGATTAGGACTACTTTCAACAAATTTTAAAAACGATTAAATCAATAAGCTTAAGTGCCAAAGAAATACCGAAATCCTATTCTAACAAATTTGAAAGGTAGACTATGCCAGCCTCGTTTCCAGGCTTTTCTTCTCGCTAGGGGTTGGGGAATCAGTCTAGTCCTCAGTGTAAAAGGAAAAGATTGGGGACGAAGTTGGGGCTTTGCACTTTAGCGGTTCAGGTTCAACTAGACATATTCAGAAAGAGTAGATGTCGCGTTTCTCGTTATCAAAAATAAAGAATTTAGGTTTGATTTCATTTTTGATGGACAGTAAGGTTTTTGTTTTCGTTTTAAATAATATTACCTCATATTTGCTATAAAGCTGGCTGTCATTTCCTTTTCGTATTTCTCTTCATCTCCACTGAAATTGGTAAGAAAATAGAAAAATACTATAATAATATACTATGGTAATAATAATAATAATAAAATGATGATAAATAATAAAAACAACAACAATAATAATAATGATAATAATAATTAATAATGATAAGATTTTCCATATGTAATATTCACCAAATTGAGCGCCGAAGGCGCGAGGCATCCGGGGGCATGCTTCCCCGGAAAGTCTAGACCCTCTGAAAAGCTAATTTCTGCATTTGGGGGGGCAATTTCTGTTGGAACACTCAGCTAAGCGTAACGACATCTCAAGTAAACCTTCCCAATTCATCTTTCGCGGTCTCAGAGCATCGTGGAATGTTAAACATTTTCAATGTGAATATACATCGAGGTACCCTCGGTACATCAAGGGTTTTTGCGTCCGATCGATATTTGGCTTACTCTTCCCAGATGTTTTCATTTAGGCCACATTCTAGGCTGACAGAGGAGGTAAGTTTGATTTTAAAATGTTTAAGAATTGTTAAAGAGTATAGAAAAAAATTATAAGAGTGTCTGGAGGCTTTATAAAAGTCTTAACATATAAAAATATTGAAAAATATACATTACAATGCCCTGATGTATTACTTTAGCCAAACCTGTTTCTACTTCGCGGGTTTTCATCTGTCGGATAGGGGAGGAAGCTGCGATAGTCGACGGATTACTATATACAGAGACCGCGGAGCTGAAGAAGGGGTAGGGAGAACTCGTGCCCTCCAATAATTTTGCCATATTTGCTCTTAGGGAGTCCTTATAAAAGTTGACAGATTTAACTTGAGCAAGTTGGGCTTCTTAACGCTCTACACCTTAGATAAATCCACCACCAAATTTTTATGATTGTCAATTTTGAATGCATTTCTAGCAGTTCTAAAAGCTCAAATTTTCAAAATTATTTGAGGAAGTATGCTTGTTCAGAGCTCCCTAGAAAAGTTGCATCTGCGGCGCTAGGTATAGAAATTATCTTTCCCACCCCCTCTTCCCATCCAAAAAAAAAATCTAAAACTAACTCCGCGGTCACTTATATACTCGTCGATGCATTTTACCGCGCGACAGACGCAAAAGTGAATATGGATCCGAGTCTGCGTAGTTTTGATGATTTAGACAATGGTACCATTGTAATATCTCGTTCAGCCACCTCCAGTCATCTACTTGATAACACTACTTAGATTACCTAATATTTTCATGACAACGAATAAGTAACGAAACAACAAAGATAGCTTTGAAAACTGAAAAAGAACTCAGAAAATATACTTAACACGTCTGTTTCAAAGCTGTTTTCCCAGAACATTTTACCCTTGGCACTACGTACTTGCTCTTTGGTCAAAAATAGATGGTTGTTCTTTTTGTTTTCTGCTTCCAGGAGACTAAACTCTAACTTTATCAAGCACTTGCCAAAGAAGCTATTAAAAGACATGAATCGTTTAGAATTACTGTAAGTACCAATTAAGTTATCAAAGATCTGTAGTGCCAAATCAATGGCGATGATTAGCTAACTTTAGTTGTTTGTTGCGGATTTCGAGGTAATGTGAATACTTTTGTATACGTTAATGATGAGTATTACTCATTTATAAAAGAGAGAGTCTAGATAGCAGCAGAAAAAGCTACCCGCGGCAACAAACCAAAATCTTCACGTTTTTCCAAACTTTAATATCATTAAAACGGACCATGGTTTAATCCTCAATTCTTTACCTGAAGTGCGTATTATATTTACTGTTCTTTTGTAGCGATCTATCAGAAAATTTGCTGATGTCTATTGGTTCAAGTACAATTCATAATAACACTGGATTGAAAACACTGTAAGTATTCAATTTAGCAGTAACTGTGTCGCCATATAGGTCGACCATTCCAAGCCACTCGCGCAACATTTTAGAACTTATCCACACGTATGCAGAAGTTCTTTAAACGATAACAGTTTTCTATATTTTGTTGTTGCTTTAACATATAAACACAGTTTTCGGCCACATAGTGAATAGTTATTAGGATTTCCCTACTTTTGGTCTTTTCATCAAAGCTTAGGGGGAGCGGGGTTTTAACTGCGCACACTCTATAAGGGACACTGCTACGGCAGCAACAATCTTAAGTGAGCAGATTTTTAAAAACCTCTGCTTTTGATCATTGTGTATACACTAAAGGGAAATCTTTCACTGCGCATTCTCCATAAAGGAACTTCTAATGGATTTTCCACTCAGCTTTGGCTTACTCAGGCGAACATTGTTAGCTTTTTGACTTCCTTCTTTGAAGTTTCTCGTATTTCAGAATGTGTTTAGGATTTCATTACGGTTACCAACTTTCTTTACGTTGGGCTTGAAGATTCCTACATACTGTCTTTAGATAAACGTTTGGATTGTGAAAATTACCTTTTCAAAAACATCAGCATATCCATATCACCTACATATGGATGGATTTTTATACAACCGAGACGATCTGACTAATTATATCTTGTTGAAATCGTAGAAACGTTTACTGTGTATACTGTCATACTTGCTTAATGAATTCGATAATGTTCATGGCATTTTTACTGCGACTGAAAAATAGTATGTAGGAATTGTCATGTCCAGCCTGAAGGTACTTGGTAGCAGCAATGATATCGTCATCACACTGACTTGGCATACGAGAAAGAAGTCAAACTTTTCATTGACCTCCTTAAAAGTAATAAAATGCTCAAGGAAACTACTTTTGATGAATGATTTAAGAGACGTAACGATTATTAGTAGAAATCTACTCACTATCTATCTCAAATACTGCAATTTGATTGGCTACCGTACTCGCTTTCTATGAGGTGATAGATAGCGTCTGCGGAATGAAAACAAGTAAGTCAATATGGCGGTCCTTTCCCGCTTTTCAGAAGACGTTTCGGAAGAGGAATTAAACGTTCTTATTCAAAAAGCAATTCCAGAGAAAACTAAAATAGCAAAAAATAAGGTCTAAAAAATCTCAAAGGTAAGAAAAAAAAAATTTGAAGTTTCAATTTGACAGTTTCACTCGACGAATAGCTGCTAGTGAGTAGTGTATTATCAGCATTGTTTGTTTGAATAAATTAAATAATTGTTTATCAAAAAAGTAATGTTGTTATTTTGTTTTTTTCTCCAGAGATTTCTACTACTCACTCTAAATATCGCCAATCGATAGAAGGACTCGGGCTTCGCCCTCGTCATTCTATAAGATGATAAAATATTCGAGCTCGTATTTTAATTGTTAAATAGATGATAAAAGTTATTCTCGCTACTGGCGTGGTCTTAGGCCAGTTTAAACGTCGAATTTCACATGTGCAAAACTAAACTTCTAGTTGTGACAATCTAAATTAAAAAGTTTGACTTTGGTTTAGACATCGAATTTAATTCTGCAGCATTTAATTTATATAGCTATGGTAGAGCATTCTCTCCCAGGCCCATGTTTCATGTCCCGTCTTCAAATATTTTTTTTTATAAAATGATAATTTCCAGCGGAAGGCGAAGGATGTTAAGCAGATACCTTAAAATATTTTAGTGCACAGTATCTTTTGTGTTCCTCGATCAGTTTCATCTCGACTTTGATCTTGCCGTCGTAGCAAGTACGGGAACGCGAGCGACACGGCTCAGAAAAATCGCCTTTCTGGTTTGCTCTTTACTTCTTTGTGCGGGTCATTAGGGTTTTGTTTTCTTAGTGTTAAACTTTGTGAGCAGAAAACGACGAAATGCTTCTCCATGAAGCTAAACAAACAATGAGAACGTTTTTGTTATTATATACGTCCTTGTAGTCCCGAGAACTCTAAAAGATCTTTTCACGTTCTAATTTTAGCAACAAAAACGCGAACGTGTTCAGCTTGATGCATTCCAGCGTGCAGTTATTGTATTTAGTATTGTTCTTTTCCGTCGGCGTCGCCTTCCTATTGCTTAAGGTCCCTAGTATCTGATGGCAATAGGTTCGGGGTACTTATTTTGATTAAAGGCTCAAAAGAACTCTTCACATTTGTTCACAAACTTTAATTTCGTTTTGTTTCAAGTCAAATTAGGTCTTAACAGCTGCCTACCCGCGGGGACGTATTTAGTGTTCTCTAATACGGAGAACTTAAAACAAAGCGACAAATTGCATGACAAAACATATCTACTATGTGTTTTCGAAACACGAACTGTATATAGTTTGGAGCCATTTTCAAAGCCGCTTTAAAATCTTTAATCTCCTCATGTGATCTAGCGAAAACTAAATTTGAGGTAACAATTTATTTGAAATAATTTATGCATTGTCTGACTAGAGCCAAATACTCAACTTGCTTAATCGAAGATGCAATTGAGTTAACCAAAATCTACCGTACCCACGTGATACAGACATCAAACTTCACGTGCAGTAAATTCTAATCCCGAGTTTAGTTCGGAAAATGTGAAGTTCGACGTGTAAACGGGGACCCATTTCAGCGGGGCTTCAAGTTACGTCTGGCAAGCTACTGCTAACTAAATTGGTGAGTTAATCTTTCAATCCACATTCCAGCGTGGAGGCAGCGTGGCATAGCGGTCAGAGTTGGGGATTTGGATGCGGGAGACCCGGGTTCAAATCCCCGACTCGGACTACTGAATGAATTTGTCCTCGGTGATTCAGGGGCAAATTCACCACGCTGGTTTGCCTCCTACCAGTTGGGTTTCTTAACTGGGACAAGGGTAGGATTTTAATATGACACTGAAAAGCCCTCTGGGGAGTTACGTGCTTATCTATTTATTTATTATTCCACAAGCATTACGCTTTTAATATCTTACCTAGAAGGCTGTAGAGGTCATAACTTGGAACCTGATTTACTGCGTAGTACGTCAAGTCCTCATAAAAAACAAAGATCTCCAATAGATTGTCCCTGGGAAAAAATTTCAGTTGTTTATTGACATTTGCTTAGCAATAAAATAGCAATTAAATGTTTTACATATGAATCCGGTATGGCAATATCACTGATATTGAATAGACGATATTCCATAAAAGAAAACTATGGCTCATCTAAGTTCATACTAAAATAAAAACCAATCGGGCGTCTAGAATTGCGGTTTGTGTTCTTCTATAGAAAACAGTCAAGATGGAGAAAGAACCATCTTCATGTTATGAGTTAAGCATTCCTGGCAAGTAATGAACTGATTTTTCCCATGTTAGGTAATCCGTATTCCGAAAAGCAGGAAGCATTTGCGTATAAAATCCGGAATCCTACTCTCTTGAATCCGGAATCCAGGTCTGGAAATCCGGAATCCCGCGTAAAAAAGACCTCTTGGAATCCTAAATCTACTGAGGTGGAGTCTTGAATCAAGTACCTGGTATCTGGAGTCCACATCATGGAATCCGGAATGCAAGATTGTCATGGATTACCTTGCACAGTGCAAAACTGATAAATCATAAATTCGCTTTGAAGTTGCAATCAAAATATTTCAAAACTCAAAGAGAAAATAACTAGCGTTAAACTAGTGTGAGCTGCGTCGGTATTTCTAAAGAAACAATCTAGTGATAAATATGTAAATTCTGCACCGTATAAAAAGAGAAAACTTACTGACGTTTTGGACGTTAGACTTCCTTTTACTCCGACGAAGGACTAACGTCCGAAACGTCAGTAGTTGTCTCTTTTTATACGGTGTAGAATTTACATATTTATCACTAAATTATTTAAAACTCAACAAACACTGTCTAAAAATGAAAAGTTTCATGTGGAGTCTTATTGTTTAACAAGGTTAGAAATAGTAACTTTATGGTAACAATTTGTATTCACCTCAGAAACAATCTGTTTTCTTCCTTTGTCCCTTTCAGTCCTTTCTCTTTGGCCAGTTGATCGGCATACACGTTTGAGGGGTACTGGGCATAAGAAAGCTGTGCACTATATTCTATACTATCACACGCTACCGGGCAGTTGTCGATCTTATTATCACGGAAAATCACTACGAGGAAAAAAATGTTATGAGCAATTTATTATATTAAGTGTAAATATTTAGAACCCAAGAGTCAAAGTTCATTGTGTTGAGTAATTGTCCGGGTAGTTCTGAGGACTGTTGTTAAAGGTTTAAACCCAGGAGTTACAATACATTGTGTTGAGTGATCGTCAGGGTTAAAATAGTTTTAAGAAGGACAGTTATTCTTTATTAACGTTTCGAAGAGCTGTGCAGTAGTCATAATTAGAAACATAAATTTAAAATTTAAAGTGAAATGTAAGTATCAGTCGAATACTAATAAAATTATAGTCTGACAATGATGCGCCGGACTATATCTAATGATATCTACCGCACACGTAATCGAAAACGCCAGTCATCGGACAATAGGAAGTTATATAAAGAAGCAACAGGAGCTACATTCTAACAAGAATATCTTCGTTACAAAGTAATGAATGTGTATAACAACGCACTAATTAGTTATATATAACATATAGCTCTAAACATTGCCGGCTTTCAAAGGAGAACTAATGTTAGTATAAGAGTATAGATACAAGTTAGAGTTTACAAATTGTATAATTCCCCTAAAAGTTTAAGAAATCACATATAACCTTATTATGAATCAAATTCAGCAATGGGATAAAACTTATTTTAGAACACAAGAAACAACATTACATACCCCATCGGGGCCAAAGGCATTCCAACATCACGTTCAAGGAACATATAGGTGCATCACCTGGAGAATTAAACATTCTAGAAATAAATATAAATGGATGATCTTTGACACTTAACAAAATGATACTTTGTTTATAAACAATGAGCCTCGTATGTTCACTACTGTTCCTGCAGTTTTAATTTGATGGATGTTTTACAAGGAAATTTATGGGGCAGTGATTGTTGTGCCATCAACTAAGTTTGTGAATTTTTGGTTTGTCTTTGCAATTCTTCTCAAGTGCGTTAAATAGATCCTCCACTGTCCAACAATGGTATTTTATCTTCCCCTACCATTTCAAATGCTTGCACGTAATCATTCCTTTTAGCTTATCTCAAGTTACATTGATCTTTCACTGTCCAACAATATTAATATGAAATATTACCTTTCCTTACTTTCGATCCGTATCACATGCTTGCATTTAATTAATCTTTATACAAAGTTCATTTCAAGTGACAAGGATCTAAAGTGACAA
>JAOBBB020400563.1:0-17289 GCA_025331005.2 Zoanthus gigantus | reverse complement strand
TAACACATACAAAATATGACATTTGGTAATGAGAAAATGAGAATTGATCAAACAAAGCAAACTACTGAAGATTAAAAATCAAATTCTCTCAAATCTGTTCAATGAAAAGTATGGGCTCAGGTTGGGAGAATTTAAAAATACAACTGACACTGAAAGGGTTAAACAAGGGACTTAAATGCTCATCAAATTTTGAGAAGGTTATCAAGCGCATGGCTTTTTTTTTAACTTGTCAGTAAACCAATAAAATTATATTAATAAGAGCTCGGAACTGAAGCCAGCACTCTGCAAGGTCAGTTGGGGAGCCGAGTCACTGGTTGAGTTCTTGTATATTACCGTCAGTGACCACGAATTTTTTCTGAGCATTCAACTTGAGTTCTGATCACTTTCTTTCTAACTTTATACCAAGTTGCAAACTTCCATATAGAAATACTTTCTTGCTGCAAATCACAAAATCGTCTCTAATGGATGTTTTGCAACCACGTGGTACGTCGATGTCTTAAACTTTCGAAATAATCGATACCTCAGCCGAAGAGGATAAAGAGCACATGGGCTTGTAGAGCAATTAAAACAACAGTTCTTGGATACCTTTTCGAGCAAAAGAGCACTTCTTGAAGGAATTATTGGCTAGTAAATTTTCTGAATATTTAGTGTAAATGTATGCGGCGTCATGTTGGTGGACCTGGGCATGTCCTCCAACATGGCCGCCATAATTTTAAAGCGTAAATTCAAACATAAGATTGAAAAACCTCATTATATTTCACTATGTAACGGACACTTTAAAGCATAAATACCAAAACTCATAAATTTGTCGCAAATATATTGATTTCTATGAATTTAAAAAACAGGCGTTGTGTGACACTGTCGAGGCCCTACTCTTCGGCAAAAAAACATCGAGCAAATTTAATATTTTCATAAAATATTGAAATATAGTTCCAATCATAGTTTTTAAATAGTATAAAATACATTAGAAAAGATTCAAAATTAAATTTTAATTTTTATATTTGAGATCTATAACGTAACATGCAAACGAACAATATATGTATCCGCCATATGCTTGGCCGTACGCTCACCCTAGTTGCACCCGTTGCAATATGGAGGCATTAACCTTGAACTGGTCTATTAATTATCCAATTATGAAACGGTTTAGCTATCATATACTTTATATTGAAAACGTTTTAAGCGTTCAAACGAAGTAATAACTATGGGGAACATGGCAGCATTAAAATTTAGCGTTAAAGAAAAAAGAACTTCAAATCAGAAAAGCACTCCGAGAGCGAAGACCTCCGCCAAGTATACTGTGATTCCCACGCAACAATGCAGTCCTATATTTATTTTATACACACATTTTATTGTACAGTGATATATCAATCTGCCAAATTGATGTCAAACTGATTCTGATTGTTCTAAGTTGTGTGACTGAACGTGACCATTCGGTGTTGTGGAGAACAAAATACGTGTAGACATGAAAATATGGAAACAATAATTAAAAAATTGCTAGCTTATTAATTGTAAGCTGACAGTTTGTCAATATCGCAAGGAAGAACTGATTTCAAAATTCAATCTGATTATTTATTATGGCATTATATATACATAAGTTGAAAATAGCACTATCGCGCAAGGCTAAAGAATTCTTTAAAAATTTCCTGGATCCAGACTGCCATCCGGATCATCCCCAAAATTTAATCAGTTCTTCCTCATCCCATTTTCTATATTTCCTGAATATTTCATCAAAATCTGTCCATAAGTTTTTGAGTTATGTTGCTAACAATCAAACCCACAAACAAACAAACCCTGCCAAAAACATTACCTCCTTGGTGGAGGTAACTATCGGTGCAAGGATCAAGGTTGCATTGAAAGGCAAATTTTTTTGCCGTACTCCCGTTTCCATAACAGCAAAAAAGAAATTCATTGACATACTTTTCACCGCGATACTGATAAATAGACGCAAGAATAGCAACGGAAAAGGCTAGCAACAAGTAGAAAAATAAGATGATCAAATAGATGAAATGTAAGCAATAACATATTTCGATTTTTTAATTGACGTTTATCAGAGTAGTTTACAATAATAAAACCGAAACAATGTCTCTTAAATGGATTTTTATAGTATCCAAAATAAAACTCAGTCAGTAGTTAATAAGCTTAATTTATGCATGACAGCATACATTTAGTAATTTACAACAGGTTGGTATGAATATTCACTCTTTGTTGCTTTTAACACGTAATAACACTATTTACATGTTTTAAATCCTAATATTTGGTTATACCAAGGTGTAATGCCCAAAAATAACAACTTTTGTACGGATTAAAGGTCCATGACTGTTATTCGCAATTTTTGCGAGTTAAATACATCATTCCTGGTTTAACGCACTTTCATTTCAAGTGTAACTGAGTATTTTCAGAAAAATACAAGTCGTACAACTTTATGATTTGACTTGTGATGCAGACATCAAAGTTCAAACGAAAGGCCATTTTGAATAAATATTGCAAACCAAAAAGTACAAATGTAAAACTGATTTATCATTTATCGAATCCCTAAACTGCCTAGTTATATCGAATTTATCGAGTCCCTAAACTACCTAGTTTTAACTTTTAAGGGTTATTACACATTGAAAACATGACTTATGACATTTTAACTTTTTAGCTTAAAAGAAAAAAATAAAAGCTAGGAACGTGTATTTTGTTTTGTTAAACTAAACTTAGTTTAGTTAATAAAGGCCAACAGTGAACAAATTTAAAAGGGACAATAAATTTAGATACAGATAGCTGGCTGCAAAAAAATATTTTTAAGCTGTCGTTTTACAACAAAATTTACCATATTTAAAATAAACAAAAATCGTAGCAAAATAGTTGAAAGAATGTAACCAAAATTTTAAAGTAGAGTTATGATTTAGGAATAAGCGCAAAGATACTTTAACTAGAAAGCTTTATTTATTGCGTTCTGGCTTGTCCTTTTAAAAGAATGCCAGCGGTTCAGCTCAGAGATAAAATTTGTATTATCAGAAATCTGCAAATCTTTAGGCACGACAGTGGAGAGGTATGCAGGTAAACAGAACCGGCAAATAACGCCACAAACAAAAATGTCGGTTAAAAAGGCCATTTCAAACGGAGATAGAGGAAGAACACAGTGAAAGTCCTGGAAATCAGATGTCGAAGTTTGTCGAAGCTCCATTCCCCGCTCAAGTTTCTAGGCTAACATCTCCCTAGGTTCTAGTTTAATTCTCCGGTCAAGTTCCAACTTCAGGTTATGAATCTATAACAGAGAGGAAACTGGTTTTAACATCACAATTTTTTAATGCCATAAAATTATGAATATCTTTGTAATTATACTCACAATATTAAAACGTCTACTTAATTTAATTTCCGCATATATACAGAAAATTAAAAACAATTGCGCTATTCAAGCCATGATAAACCAGAGTCGGTTCTTAATTATAAATGGGGCAAAATGCAGCGCCAAAAACCCTTTTTAAAATTATTCTAGGTAGTAAAATTTCTCTTTCGTCTTGCTCCAGCTGCCTAAAACATTTTAAAAACACGTCATTTTACTGCGAATCGTTTTGGCAAAACAAGTTTAAGGATGAAACGAAAGTATCTCTATAATCTAAATATTTGCTGCAACTTAATAGTGCTAATGATGGCTACTACTAACCAGCATTTTAATTAGTTTGTTCGTAAAAGTCATATTTACAAAGTCCGCGTCAAATAATGTAAGCGGAAACAAGATCCTTTTTTAGAATTCAATAACCGTAAAGAAAATGTTAGCTCCAGCTACTTCCTATATTACAAAACAATAATATGAAAGCAAACATGTTAACTTTTTACAAAACTATGTGGGCCGCGCAAACAAAGATGAGAAAATAAAATAAAATTACGTTGCTAAGCACCGAAATAAAATCAAAAAACTTGGCGTTACTAGAGATAAATTTTCTCAAAAATACTTTCAGATCGCCTGTTGTTTTGTACAATATCTGCCGACAATTGTTGTAAAAAAGCTAATCTTTTTCGAATAACATTTCAGTTAAGTTTGTATATAAAAATGACATCTTGTCAAAAATAATTTTCGCTTTCTTTTTCTTTTACACACAAAATGGCTTAGTGGGTGGGCGTTGAGAAAGGGCGAGTTGAAATGCGCTTGTTCACACGTGCAGAAAATAAAGACAAGCACATGACATCTCAGCTTGTTTGGTATGATCTCTGCGAAACTATAAACTGGCTTAAACTGAACAGAAACTTTGTCGAACTGATTCTGAAAACTCAATAGAGCTTCTTTAAGCGTTTCGACTGCTATTTAAATCCTTTGTTACAAACGGATTATGAAATCACCGCCATTTTTTTATTCCAGTCTTAATCTTTAGAGTTTAGTAACTTAATCTGTTAATTTTCTTACATTCTCTTTTTAAATATTTTGAAAGCCTGTTTCAACAACCTATTGAGTCACTTAAGTCGTCGAAGGTCTCTGTTTATGGCGCGCTTATAAACTCATCGTCAGAAATTTTCAAGTAATAAATTGGTTTCATTATCCTTGTCAGCTTAGATCGCAATGAAAACCAAACACGTGTTGTGTCCATGTGTCCAGGAAATTAGAATCGAAAACGAAAAACCCGAGTTTAGAACGCGGAAACAAGGAAATAACAATTTGCATAACTTTCATTCAGTGAAAGGCCGACATCAATTTTAGCCAACCGTGCAGATAACATTTTAAAAAAATGCTGTTAACAGAATCTTAAAATGCGAAGTAAATATTAAATATTTTGTACAAAAAAACTTTAATTACTCCTTGCCACAAAATTGCGTTTTTTGGATCCTTTTAGAAAACAAGAGACACCATTCGTAACCGCGCTAGACTAATACACCTTACCAGAGTTTATTTTAAACGCTTGTGTAGTTAAGAAATTAATTTTCAAATCTATTCTCAAGAGGAAATAACGCGTCGGTTACAGGATCTTTAATGAAAACCCTGTTAATAAATATGTAAAAAAGAAAATAAATATTTCGCTAGAAGACGGTCATCTTTCACTTCCAAACAATCGAAGAAGAGAATAAAGTTAATGTAAACATTGGTATCGCTTTGATAAAAAAAAACTCCTCGGTTGAACCAGCGAGATATTTAAAAATTGCTTTGTTCTGAGATTTGACGTGGCCTCTTGTTTTATCGCATTAACTGAATTACAATCTTTGCATAACAATGTCCAAACAGAAGTTTCGTTTGTGGCCCGCGATTATAGCATTGTTCTATAACCATACGAAAGGCCATTTAAAAACAAGTCAGATGAAAATATTGATGGCAATGAAACTCTGGCAAGGACCGCTCTCAATCATTTAAGAAAATTAGTGAAATATTGTTTACTTCCCAACACACGTATTTCTTACAATCTGCATATATTAAAATTATGGGAAGATATTTGGTTTGACCCGCCATGCAGTGTTGAAAGCGCCAACGTTTCGTTTTGATCACTGCAAGAGAAAGTTGTTAGTTTTTCTAGCGACAAAGTGGGTGTTAAACTATTTTCTAAATGGTTTATACCACAAAGTTGTTACGAGCAGCAGCAAAGAATTCAAAGCCATTACACAACATTATGAAAATCCGCGTGCATTGTGCAAACGGAAATTTGTTGCCAAAGGACAGACCAAATACAACGTAAACTAGATCTCTTGTGATCGGGCAACTCGATATAAGCACTTAAATACAATATATTTTCTACTTAATGTTTTAGTGTAATAGTTTTAACAACTGAAGTAATTTGAAAACGGAGAGAACCACAAACGGTAATGTTTTGATTGAACTTCATTGCTACTCAATAAACTCAATAAAAACGATTATGAAATCTGAGACATGCGGCTAGTACTTGACATGCATGTTTAGCAACATTGAAGTCCCAAACTACTACAAACTTATTAAACAATAACTAAATAAAGTTTGTCATTGATTTAAAGTAATACCGGGACGTAGGCCACTGGTCTTGAGTGCGAGAGATCTTGTTGAGGTTGCCAGACTCGTTGGTTTCCAAAATCGGCGGACGTTACTGTAAAACCAGCGCTTCCAGCACGAGGTGGCTCTGTACTAGAAATAGTTGGACTTGGCGATGCACTCACCGAGTTACCCGAGCCTCCTCTAGTTTCTTCAACTGTAGATATTCTGGTTTGAACTTGACTTGGCAATGGTCCCTGTACGTGCTGGAAGGCTTGAGAACTGTAGATTGGCCGACCGTTCATGATTTCTCCTCCACGGAACGAATGAGTGCCATCAAGGGAGCCGGCAAAGATTTGACGTGAAGGAGAGCCAGTATGAGTGCTAACTGTCGACACATTAGGATAAATCACTGGATATCCAGGTGATACAGAGTGGTGAAAGGCCGGGGCACCATTTATTTTGGAATACATTGGATCAGCGGACAAAGCTGGTGAATGACCCATTGTCTGAGGCAATTGATTCGTTGAAAATTTATCAACCGCCATCATTGCAGAGCTGTAAGGGTTGAACATTGGGTTCGCGAGTTCTTTCTTCGGTAAAGATTTCGGCTTCCGCCGTTTAGGTTTATACTTGTAATCGGGGTGTTCCTGTATATGAACCGCTTGAAGTCGCTTTGCTTCGGCAATAAATGGCTCCTTTTCCTCGGGCGAAAGCTCTTTCCACTGTGCACCTAGTCTTTTACTTATCTCAGAATTATGCATTCTTGGATTGAGTGCCGCAATCTGTTTTCTTTTTCCACGACTCCACACCATGAAGGCATTCATTGGCCGCTTAATATGTCCATCGTCTTGTTTCCCCATATTAGCTTTCCGTTATTGTTTAATCTGATTCTGAAGCTTGAAGCTGCCTTAAAACCCCTATTGATCTATGGTCTTAACACGCTGCTCGCCGGTTTGAACTGTGTTCAAAGGAGCAACCTCGATGTATTATGAGCGAGTCAGTGTGTGTACTATGCGCACCTACAGGCCTTATTATTCCTGATGGATCTAATGGTATAATAGGACAATGCTAATATTTCATTTCAATAATAATACCAGGAGTAAACAATAGGTGTTAATTATTTGAAGATGAATTATTCATATGTCACTTCTCAGCCAATAAAAGTGCAGCAAATTCAGAGGGCGATTATTGTGCAAAAATTGCCTTCCTTTCGGGCCGTTGGGAATATTTACTGGCAACTAAAATTAGAACAAATTTCTTAACAATAAAAATATGAGTAAAGCTCATAACTTGAAAACTTTAACTGTATTAAAATCCAATGAACAAGAAGTGATTTAGACGTCTTCTGATCTATTTGCTTTTTCATTTAAACAATATTCAAATGATAGCATTGTTTGCGGCTGAGGAGACGACACCTGCGGTTTGATCGCAGGTGCGCAAGCGGCCCATTTCATTCTAATGATGTTTTCCGCTCAATGGCTTTGCCTCCATCTGCGGCCTTGGCTATTGTGTTCTTCACACGTGTTTCATTAGGGGTTTACCATAGTTTTTTCTTGTTCTTTGTCTGAGATTTTTTAAAGAGATTTACAAACTTTTCAACTTATTCTCTATTTAATGGACTCGGTTGAGCGATTTGCATAATGAAAGAGTATATTGTGTCACATTTGCAAATAATCTTTTCTGACTCGCTTACCGGGGTCAATTTGCGTGCATTTGAAACAATGAATTTTGGAGGAATCCCTTTTTCAGATTTTAACCCCAACGGGTTTGCTGTCTTTGTTTCATGATCAGTAACTACTCCGGAAAGAAAATCTTCTAAGAAGTAACCATAGTGAAGTTGAGCCTAGAGTTCCAGGGAGTTAACGGAGTAAAGTATTGGGGGTAATTAGATGTAATCTTCTAGGGGCCCGTAATATTTGCGCAACCATTAAAATCTTTGGTTAAGATCGATTCGCAGTGAAGATAAATATTTTAAATGATGGAGGTGCAGTTTTATAGTGGTAATTGCAATCGCCATTGTCATGTCCAACAACTACATGAGGCGCACTTTTCACCAGTCGCAATAAAAAAGATTTCGAGTTGTCTTTTTCATGTAAAATCGAAAGGCGTCTTAGTTTTTTGTTCGTAGCATTTCCGACGGAAAGAAAAAGGATCAAGAAACACAATGTAAACTCGGTTAAATACAAAGTTTATTGTACGTAAAGTGTCAGTGCCAATGGTGATGAAATCAAGGGTGCGAAAAATTTGCTCGCAGATTAGAATTTTTTTATTCTTTTTTATGTTTACATTTCTAATCAAACTACAAAGACCTAGTTTAATTATGTCATTTACTATGAAGAACACGTTCAATTAATTTAGCAGAGGAAAAATATACTTACTCAGATTTAGGTGTAAAACATTTTCAATTAAGGAAACCGAACACACTCTGATGCCTGCTGTTAATGAGTTCACAACGGATCGATTCTGACACCAAACAAGGGGATAATTCAAAGGATTTCGTAATAAAATTTATTTCAATGCCTTTGATTTCTTACCCTAAATATAACGAGTGTTTTAAACACATCTGAAAATATTAAGTTTGTTTTACTCCATTTACTATTGAGATCTATAACAGCTAATGACTTCGAAGTAGACTTCCTGCTAATACATATATAGGTATAAATTTATTTCGACACTCAATAGCTTCAATCTTTATTCTCTTCCGCTCAGAATTATGAAAAAAATATTTACACTTGAGAATACTGCAAAATAAACTCGCCTTGTTTTTATAACTGATCTTAGCAAATATGGCTTTCATCACTGGAGTACACTTTTTCCTCAAAAAGTGGTGTAAAATGATCTTATGTAAAAACAAACAGTAAAACAGTTTTTAAAATAAATGGGGAAAACACTGGAAATGTTCTAAGCGTCCTCGATTTGTGCTTTATTCACAGAAATAACAAAATGCAAGTAAAATTGATAAAATATAAAAAGAGAAGGCTATTTCAGATGAAAAACAATGACAGTAGAGATATTCTTTAAAGGCTAAACTTATCTACTAAAAGGACGCGTGGGGTATTATTCTAAAGTGAATGTCAAATTGCCCAAAAACGCGTTTGTTATTCTTTGGTATTGCTCCCGCCACACTTGGTTTCTAGTCTATAACAGTCAGCAATCACAGTTTAAATTGACTCGCAGTTTCATTCTAAACAAATGTATTCAAGCAAATAAAACCCGCATTTGACAAATTCATAGGTTACAGAAAGAAAAGAAAAACAAACAACTCGATCTGTTGAAGAAATTCTGTGTCGAAAAACAGCGGGAAATATATCTCTCAGGGGAAATAACGTTGAAAAAAACGCAAAAACATCCACTCTTTTCAGCTCAGCAACTAAGAGGTTCAGTTTCGAAAACAAAAGAAACTCGAAAAAAAAAAGTTTTTTCCAAACTCGTGTCTTAGTTGAAGAAGATAAAGAATAGACGCAATTGAGAGATTTGTTTTGCAGACAACAGACTATTGATTAGAATTTATATTTCTGGGATTATAACTCATTTTCAGCCTAACATAAATTGAAGAATAAGATGGAGATAAAGAGAGCTGACTGAGAAGTTCTTGTCTTAGCAAAGAAAAGAAGATTAACGCTGAAGGTAGTCGCTAGTTCGGGAGTTCACGAGGTAGAAATCTTGAATGTCAATGAATGAAGTGAGTTGAAATGGGAAATTATCGCTTCCATCGACTGCCATTGTAAAAAGGAAGCAAGGAAAAAACTTGTTTACGGAACGAGCGTAGAGGTACGATAACTTTATGAATTTCAGGAATTTTGCTTCACTTAAGAAAACTGATTTGTATTTTGTACTTTTAACTGGCACAAAGACGATGAGAATTGTAATAATCAAACTGACCGAACAGTAAATACAAAAGACACAAAACCTTGTTCGTAAAGTACGGACAGATTTGGATTGTGAAGATAAAATTCTGTTAACTTTTCCAAAAAGGAAAAAATAGATGGGTGATGTTATCGCTAACTCACGTACAATACCGGAATCGGCAAAATGTTACGACATGGTGATAAAAGCAAGAAAGAAATTTGCAGAATAAAAAAATGTTTATTTACAGTAAAACTATCACAAAAGAAAACAAATATTTATCAGTTAAGTGATTCGCTGCGCCTTTATTGATCTGCAAGAAAGATAGTATTTTTAATAGAAGATAACTTTCATAAAACATATTTGCTTTTGTTGTAAATTCCTGAGCTGTAAAAATTTAAAATAAAAAAAACTGGATGGAATAATTTTTTACGATGCGCTTGAAAAAAGGAGACGACCACGAGAATAAATATATGGTTATTTTATTGAGAAGGAATAAGTGTTAGCAAATTATTTTAGGTTTGATGAAAACGCGATAAAGTATAAAAAACGCAGAAAACAATTTCTCTTCTCGGATAGAACTAAGTTTTGCTTCCATTTGAAAAGAAAACAAAAACAGTCTGAAAACCAAGATGAAACGCGGCGTGAAATTAATTGTAGTTTTAAATTATATTTGTTTTAGGACAGTTTTTTTTAGATAGTAGACCAAGGCACATAGAAGAAAAATATACTAAAGCGAAACCGCATGCAATACCATCATTTCTATTATGCTATAAAAGAAACCTCAAGGATACAAGGAAAATATAATCACATTTCATTGCAAATGCCTGTCATTTATTAGCGATGCTGACCAAGAATCATGCATTTATATAAAAATACAATTCCAAACAAAAGCTTTAGTTTGATTAGTTCTTCTTGGAGTTCTTGATGAAACCGTTCTCGAAAGAAAATCTTTAACCTGCTGCATCAGTGGCAACAAAATAACTTTTTGTTTCGAGTGGACTTAAGAAATCAAATTGGAGAAGTTGCGGTATAAAAAAAACAAGGAAATAAAACAAACGTGATTTTTTGTTCTTTTGAATCGCCCACAATTTGGTAACTGAAAAAATACAAAAGATAGGTTGAGAGGTCAAAACCGAGCGATTTACCTTTACAAAACTGATGACTGTTCGGATACTGAGAATACAACATAGAGCATATAATCACAATTATACGGTCCAGTCAATATTGTGAATAAAAATTAACAAAAACGTGAACCACAATACAAAATCGGCTGAAACTTGAATTCGAAAAGAATGTGATTCATATCAGAACAGAGTTGAAGCCAAATTTATAACCTTTCTTACCTTGCGAAAGCAACTGAAGTAGAACTACAACAACTGTTGACTAAAACGTAATCGGCAATGTGCGACTTTTTCTTGCTGTGATCAAAAAAGATCAGGATGTAGGGAACATAGCACAGAAGGAAATCGAAAACATAACTAACGGGTATTTTAAAATAAACTCCCATCTGAGAAGGGAAGCATTTGCTGTGATTTACACGGCCATTTTAATTTGCACGTCTTCACGAAATAGCGGCTGTTCGGTTTTTTTTTCACTTGAAAGTAATGCAATTATTTTCGTATTCAGGTGAACAGCTTGTGCTAGCTGGCTTCAAATTAGCAGTCTAATTGTGCGCTTTTTTGAGTTAAGCAACAAAATAAAAGTGAAAGAAAACAGAAATAAAAGACAAGGATAAAGTGCATTTGAACTGAGAGAAATAACGTTAGACGGTTAATCGATAATGCTTTTCTAAAGACATTAAATATAAACATTGATTTTCGGATACAATAAAAAGAAACGGAAAGTTTCCGGTGGGAATGGACACCGCCGTTTCGTATACTTTAAAACCAAAATCATAACTTTTTTGCCGCAGGAAAAATTAACCAAAAATACCAAAGCGAAACAAAGCAATATAGAACGCGCAAATATTTCTTGGTTCGATCCTTGAACATTTTAAAGCACGACTCAATACTAAAGATTTTAAAACCAACTGCATTAACACATGCAACCAAAAGCTTTCTTAATGGTATTTTCTTTTGAGTTATTTGCTAATATGAGTGAAATAAAAGCGCATTGAAGATGCAATTCGCGGCAAACTAGCGGTATTATGTTTTGACAGTAAAGAAAAAGTGTGACCATTTGGATGTTTGGCAGAGATTCCCATGGACGTAAATGAACAGAGAATAGGGTTTGTACGTTTCCTGCTTAAAAATTGGGTCGGCTCCTTCAAAAACAAATTCCTCTCAGTTTAAAAGGTGAAGCTCGAAAGGACGAGAAAAAATATGGCGAAAAGAACTGACCAGGAAACAAAACAACTGGTTTTATTGAGTAAAAGTTTTCAATTCAAAATCTAGTAAGGATTCTGACGACTACAATGAAGTCAAGTCTATTCCTAGAACAAGATGGTACCGCTGGGATAAGAGCTTCAAAAACCGATTTTCAGATAAACACGCATTCTCAATGTCCTTTCTTTCAAAACAAACACAGTTTAATTTATATTTAAAGGAGGAAATTGAATGCACCGAATAGTTGTTGTAAATTTATTACTCACCAAAGCACAACATACTTGTTGAGACAATTAAGGCCGGGAATTATTTCATGCGTCCTAAAGCATTGCTTTGTTGTGTTTACAAAGTATATACAAATATGCTTTGAAAAAAAGATTCCCCTTTGACCTACAATATGTTGGCGGAAAAAGTTAAACATTCGTTTCTACATCCCTATGTGATCTAACAGTAATAAAACCGCTCCGTTATGTGATTAAAGGATTCAAATGAATAAAAAATCTAAAAAATAAATTGCAGCGAAAACAATTTACCAAGTCAAGATCATGACCGACAAAGGCAAATTGGAAGAGCTTTTGCCTTAAGGCCATGATTTGATTTTAATGTGCTATAATACACATTGATAATTAATTGTACACTTTTATAACTATTTTTTTGTACGAGAATATTGAAAAAAGACCGATTATTGGATTCTAAGTCATTCTGAGTAATTATTAGAATTGTATCGGCGTCATAATCCCTGTTTTTCTTCTGACAGTATTTTAATTGCATGTGTGTTTTGCTTGAAGCGATATTTGCTATAGAAACTCCTGCATCTTCGAATACTTTAGTCAAAACCAAACGCTACCTATTCCTTCATCTAAAATGTTTAAACTGAAGAAATTAGTCTTCAAAATCAAAGTTGAAACTTTACTTTTATTAAGCAGGATTAGACCCCAACCCGCAAAGCCATCACAATGATTTTAAATTGTTTTCAAAAAAATATACTTGTAAGCAAAACAAACACCTTGAAAACTTTATTTGTTCCCATAAGACCTATCAGCAATTCTCTGAATATATTTTACGAACCTTATATGAAACATACTGAAATCTTTTTCAAGCAGTAAAATATAACTTGCCAGTTTGAAACTATAATTTTGAATCCTAGATGAAATTTATCTGACTTCGATTGTAATTTTAATGAACAGGGATTAACTTCTGTTTAAATTTTAATGTATAAATAATTCTAAGTTAGCATTTTAAGTTTATAAAAGCATATGCTACCTGTTTTTAGGAAAACGACTCGGATATGTTGTTGGTATCTAAATTTTCTAAGAATAAGATCCATTCATTTATCATTAAATTGCTCGTCTCACTAACTTTTAACAGTAACATGTTAAAAAAGTGTTGTTTTATGTCAAATATACCAATATTGTTTTTTAAAATCAAACATGAAATTACGAAAAAGTTAATGAGAATTTTTCGGAGTCACGCTTTAACTAATTTCTATTAGAAGCGCTCTTTCCTGGACTTCAAAACCAAATTAACTACTCGCTTGATATAAATTCACTGGTCTCTAGAGACACTGGACTTCGAAAAAGAACTTAATCAATTCTAGTTTATACTCATAACTTTAAATATAATGACATGCCGTCTGAATGGCTTATAACATTTTAATTTTTTTATAAACTATTAAATTTATTAATCTTAAAAATAAATTGCAAACAGCTAGTGTAATAGACTTTATAGCGGAAATCATCGAAGCAAAGTTCATTGAAAAGAATGTTTCTTACTTATGCCCTGCAAGTGAAGTTAGGACTTGAAACAACTAGCGGCCGGCTGTAGGAGCTTAATGGGTAATTCTACTTTTGTTATACGGTATTAAAGTGCCGGATGAGCATCAAGATAAATAATTCTAGTTTAATAAAATAGTTCAAAACCTTTGACTGTTTTCATGAAGAGCCAAAGTTGAACATTCTTATTGTGCAACCGGTCAATCAGAATTATCAATTATGATTAAAATTTCACCTTACTAAGTCTAAAGCATTAAAATTTAAAGCATTCATTACTGAAGCGGTAGAGTGACGCAAGAAAACTCTCGCAAAAAAATAACCCAAAAATTGTCTTATACTATGTATTTTGTCAAAGACATGCATGTAGCTCTTTATCGTTGAGAATTATTCGGATTCAGATTGTTTTATAATTACTCAGCTTAAAAATCTATCTCAGTTTTCATTACATTATTTTAAAATTTCATTGATCAAATTTAAATAATTAGTTTTATCATTACGGACTGAATTCGAAGAATATTCTGGTATATCTATAAACTTCGATTACAAAGTTGAACATATTTTTCATTTACATAAAAGTAAACCCCCACAATCGCAACCAGCAAACAAGACAGGAATGATAAAAATATAACGATAAAATGGGTCTGTCTCTGATTGTGAATAGCTTTTTATGTTGTAAACGTTTGGCGCTTTACTTCACAAAAAAGCTTTTAAAAAAATAAAATGCTAAACTACTAAAAAGCTGTTGCTTCATGAAAAGATGTCTGTTAGTGGAATTCTTTTCGAGAAAATGTGAAATTTTAAAATTGAAAATGATAACAAATAATTCAATCTTAAGTTAACACACAAAGTTGATAGACTCACGAAACCTAACCAAATTTTAATTTTTTAAACATTGATTTCTAGTAGATTAAATTCCAGACGGAAACTTTAGGAACTAGTAGCGACGTGTTTATGCCTTTGCACTTATTTTATTCTATTCATTCGCTTCCAAATGAGCGGTAAGCCACTGAACAAAAAATAAATCAATTATTTTTCCCCTACAAAATGTTTTTGCATAAAATCTATCATATATATTACCCTTGATAAAAAAAGGGTGATTTGACTGAATCGAATTGTCGTTGATTAGAATTTTTCTGGTAAAATTTGTAGAAAGATAAGTGAAATGGTGTTGATTATCTAATAATCGTCATGATTATCTGACCTTATATATATTAATACTATAATTAACATTAAAAAATAAAACTATTTCGTTTCTGATGTTTTTTCTGGAAACCCCCACAGATATTTATAAAAATCACAGTAGAAAAAATTAAAATAAAAATCATCGAGACTGAGTTTGTATTGTGGTCTAAACAATTTTGTTATGATCGTCGCGGTTTTTAAAGTGACCTGCTCTCCCAATTGTGGCTTCATTGTTCAGTTGATTAGAGCGTTGAACCGAGAGGCCATGGGTTCGAATTCCGTTTTTAAGGCATTCCTTTGTAGTTGCTTAAATCGCTTGAATAACCGCGACAACTATGCATTAAGGCATTTTAATTATTATTATTATTAATTATGATAACGGCTAAATTGTAAAAAAGTTAAAAAAAAACTCTGACAAGAAGTAGTTATATTTCCAGTTCACAGTTTCATCAAACGGAAAATAGTAGAAGGTCTTTTCATTAAACAAAAGACATTACTAAAGAAAGAAGTGAATTGCTTCCGTTGCACAACTGTTCCTCACGGGAATAACCAAAAGTTATATAACTACATGTAACAGCGGTTAAATTTTCCATACTCTTGATGACGGCTTTTAGTGGAAAAGTATTTTAGTGATTTCAATGACAATAATGATAACAACGATAAAGAATCTCACAAATTGCGTTTATAACCGCGAAGATAGCTAAAAAAGTCATTCCAATGCGCAATAGAAGCTCAGGCGTAATCGCAATCATAACAGCTAGTTAAAGTTAGTTACTTTATACTTCTAAGGATCTCGTATTTTTAAAATCATTATCATCCTCATTATCACCATTGTAATCATAGCCAAACTCGTAGCCTCAGTCTAACTTAATTTAGATTAATTTAATTAAGTCATAATGTAAGTCGTAGCTAGCTAGTGGCCCATGGAGCCGGCGATTATCTCCGGTTTTTGTAGTGTTAAGCGGATGAGAGTCTTTGACTCCCCCTGAACGGGACACTAACCCGTCGCAGGTTAGCTCCCAGTAGATCCTGGTACTCATTTACCTACCCCGGAAGGATGAAAAGCTAAGTCGAAGTGGGGACGTTGTAGTTGGAAGGCAGAGATCTTACAAGTTGCGCCAACTAAGCCCGCCAATAATTTATGTCATAAACATCATCATCATCATCATCATCATCATTATCATTAATCATCATCATCAACCATCATCATCAATCATCATCATCAATCATCATCATCACCATCAATCATCATCATTATCATCAATATCCGAATACCTTCAGAGTATAATTGTAGAATTACGTATTCCTTACAATACTGATACATTAAGCTTGATTTGTTGACATTCAGAATTCCAACCACGATTACTGGAAGCTCGTGTGCTCTTAATGACTTATAAATCAGCAGATTCAGTTGTAACAGCATAAAAAATGTCTTACTCTAGGGTACAACAAAGTAGTCTATTCAGAAGTCGAATACTTTTTGGATTAAGATTCAGACATGGCAACCACATGGACCTCTGCAATGCCCACACCACAAGCTAATATAGAACAAGTGAAAAATTATCAAACACACTTTTCTGATAAGAACGTATTTTTTTTTGGACAAGGCCCATTGTTTTTACGGAGAGTAGCGCGCTTGTCTTTCAACCACAAAGTTCTGGGTTGTAAATCCAGACTCTACCGAGATTAGAACATTTAAGTGGCCTTCTTCTCCGCCAAAGCTCAGTCAGCTCTTCATCTTTACGGGATCGGTAAATGAATTACAGTGTTTGTTGTAAGCTAACCTGCGATCGATTATTGTCCCATCCAGGGGGAGTCAAAGTCTCTCATCCGCTTAAAACTACAGAAACCAGAGTTAAGCGCCGGCCCCATGGGCCACTTGGCTCGTAAAGGATTTAACCATAAGTAGTAAAAGAAGCTACAGTTTCGAAAGTTAGATCTTCGTTAGACCAACACTTTCCAGTTCCCAGGAAAAACAAAATACGTTCTGGCCTTGTGACGCAGAAAAAGTTTTCACAACATAAAAACCAGAGTTTGAAGGGTCCTATAAAGAAAACTAAGCCAACATGAACGTCTAGTAAGCTACAGTAAAAAATTCAATGTCCTCAAGCGTCAAATCGGGTCTTCTTGCCGTACAACTAGTCCTCATCTTATGTTCCCAATGTCAATATAGTTTTTTTTCCATTGCTCTCGATAACTTTTCCTTTCTCCCATCTCTCAGTGTACCACTTTGTTCCTTCTGATAACATTC
>JAOBBB020400457.1:0-17290 GCA_025331005.2 Zoanthus gigantus | reverse complement strand
ACCAAATGTCTTATTTTGTATGTGTTATATAAGGAGAAGTTGGTTGTTGATAACTGACTGGCACTGAAAGGGTTAATTAAAAGAAGAATATTAGAATAATTATAATTTAAATGAATAATTTAAGGTTGTATGTAACAAAAGAAGCAAACTCAAATGAGAGTATTAACTGAATTTATGATAAAAATTGACTTCCATTCTGCAAAGCCAAAAATGGGATTTAAATCTGGAGAAAATAACTGGGAATTAGTCAGAGAATTTGAACAGTGTGGTTGAGTCACTGTATTCTGCTGCTTATTATCCAAATAACAAGAAAATTAATAAATCGATCTGTAAAGGATGAGAAAAGGTAATAATGATGGCATGTAAGTACTACTAATTGCTGTGACAAATGGCTAACGCTCTCGAGAAAACTCATCTTATGAAACTTTTATATACTTAAAGCTGGTGTGGCAACCCTGTCCAATCCATCTATAGAGAAAATGATGCAAATAACACTTTTTGTACTGTTAATATTGTGATGTAAAAAGAAAATTGAATGAAATATAGAAATTAGAGATTGGGCAAGCGTGGCATTGTCGTCTGAACACATGATAAATGGAGATGTTTAAAAGCTGCGTCCGTGTTTCTAAAGAAGCAGTGGTAAAAATAGTTTTAAGGTGGACACTGTTGAAAAAGAAGACTAAACATTGATGTTAGAAAACTTTTTTTAGGCTAATATGCCACCCTTCGTGAAATAAAGTTTATTGTATTGTATTGTATTGTATAATTTGTGTTGTATTGTATTGTTCTGTATTGTACTGTATTATATTGTATTGTATTGTACAGTCTGTATTGTATTGCATTGTACTATATTGTACTGTATTGTATTGTATTGTATTGTACTGTATTATACTGTATTATATTATACTGTATTGTATTGTATTGTACTGTATTGTATTGTACTGTATTGTATTGTATTGTACTGTACTGTATTGTACTGTATTATATTGTATTATATTGTACTGTAAATTGTACTGTATTATATTGTATTGTATTGTACTGTATTGTATTGTATTGTACTGTACTGTATTGTATTGTACTGTATTGTATTGTATTGTATTGTACTGTATTGTACTGTACTATATTATATTGTTTTATTGTATTGTACTGTATTATATTGTATTATATTGTACTGTAAATTGTACTGTATTATATTGTACTGTATTGTACTGTATTGTATTGTATTGTATTGTACTGTATTATATTGTATTGTATTGTACTGTACTGTATTATATTCTATTGTTTTATTGTATTGTACTGTATTGTATTGTATTGTATTTAAATGTATTGTACTGTATTGTATTGTATTGTACTGTATTATATTGTATTGTACTGTATTGTACTGTATTATATTGTACATATTGTATTGTATTGTATTGTACTGTACTGTATTATATTGTATTGTACTGTATTGTATTGTACTGTATTTTATTGTATTTAATTGTATTGTACTGTACTGTATTGTATTGTTTTGTATTGTATTGTATTGTATTGTACTGACGTCGCAAAAAAAGCAAGAGTTTCATATTCACTCCGACAAAGAGCTAAGAACCAAAACTTTAGTATTTAGTTTTCCTTTTCAACAGTGTCTAACTTAACCTTTTTTTTTACAACTGGTTAATTCATAGTGTATATGAGTTGGGAGTCTGAGTTGTTATGGTAACTATGCTGCTTGTGGATTGGCTAATGATGCTTCATAGAAACATTAAAGTAACATCTGTGAACTCTCAACTTCAGGACTCTCTGTTGGCCTCACCAATAATCTTAGACTTGGTGATATTGTGTGAAATTTGTGAAAGAATAACCTTCAAGGTTGATGACGAGGCGGAATTCCAGTCCTTTCATCCTGTGTTGTCAGTTCTGAGTTTCCTATTGAAGGCTCCACTGGTCCCTCCAGGTACACCTGTGGTCAATGCTTTGTTCAAGCAAAGGAGCTGTATTGAAAACATATTCAGGTAATGCACACGCCCAAGTTCATTAGACATTACTTTAATTTGTAATTATTTTCATTCTTTTTCTGAAGATGTGTTTGTGACGTCGTGCTTCAGAAAGTTATAGGTTTTGGTGATTTAACATCCAAATTCAATATCAATTTGTTGGATGCCAAAAACCCACCTGTATAAACAGGACTGGAGAATAAACAATTCACACGAAATTCACATAAATATACAAAATTGTCAAAATATGTTTTGCTTTTGGCTCTAAGAAAGTAATTATTCAGTATTGTAAAATAGCAGTACATACATAATAATAAACTTGTCTTGATAACCATGAAAAGAAGTCGAGTCGGGTCCTTGAAGTTTCTTTAAAAACTTCTTAGTATCATTTGAATTTCATAGGAGTTTTATTGGTATGCGAATCAAACTGTTTCAAAAATGTCGCTCGGCATTTTTAAAGTCAGTTGGTGTTCCGCAAATGGCCAGTGCTGTCGTGTGTATTTTGAGCGTCTCAGAAAGAAATTAGTTTAAAATCTTTGCGTACAGACAATGTCATCACTATTTTCAGGAGGCATGTTAACATGACAATTAAAAGCCACTTTCGAGGAGTTGTTATTAAATATTTATTTTTAAATAGTTTTATATTTTTTCAATCAAATCTGCCCAAACAAACTAAATTATTTAAGAAATAAAACATGTTTTCCGCGCCTTCATAGCCTGGTGAAAACCGAGGCGAACGTTTGAGAGAATTCGAGAGCAGATCAGTGAAAACCCGAGAGGCAGTCGAGGGTTTTCACCTGCTCGAGAATTCTCACAACCTTTGCCGTGGTTTTCAACAGGCTATGGAGGCACGGACAACATGTTTTATTTCTTTAATAGAATTATTTTCTTTTTGTTAACAAAAAGAAAGACAGTTTACGAAGCGCGTACTGTAAATTCTCACAACTTGGAGAATGTCAAACCACATTGCTCACGTCATTTTCGTGCTTCATAGCGCTATAAAAACACACTTGTAGACCAATTAAAACCCACGTAGTATCCAAGTTATTTTATAAATAGTATTAATTACAGACTATAATTTGGAGATCCAGGACTTGGATCCAGCATTTGGAAGCAAAAAGAATATATAAGTGTTATATAACTGTGTATATTTGTACAAGTTATTTTTGTAGTCTTTGAATTGTAAATGATTTGTTTCCACAGGGCATGCGTTGGACTGAAGCCACAAAACCATATGATGTTAGAATACAAACACTCAAACTTGAAATGCCCGGCTACGGCGTACTACACTGATAATGAAATGAGCGTGGAATATGATTTGAAGCGAAAGTACAGGGACACAAAAGACGTATCGACCAATGGAGTCGTTTTTGCAACAAATGGTGTTGATCACTGAAGTCTTATCCAAAGCTTTACATAGGAGAAGTAATGTGTAATTCATTCAAAAAAGATCTTTAATCCCTACTAATTCTGTTAAAGAATGGACTTGAGTGTTTTTTCATTAATTAATTTTAATAATAGCTTATCTTGCTTGCATGAGAAAAATAATTGAGATTTGTAAAAGAAATATTATTTTAATGTATGTTTTCGGAAACCCACAATATAATGCACGCTCGACATTAATAATTTTGATGTAAAAAATCAAGGCAAGATTTTATGTACATGCAAAATATTTTTGCGATTGTTACCATTTCAGTGATGTCGTTCCTTCGTTTTATGTTAACTTTGTTAGAAATTAAGATGCGTTTTAGCTGTTTTACCACTGGCGTTCGCTGCTGTTTATTAAGCTACCGCCATTGTTTTGTATGTAAAACAATTTGATTATATTTACGTCACTATTGTATTTATTTGAAAATATTAAAGACGACAAGAGCAAGCAGTTCGAAGTTGTATTAATTGTACAATATGTACAAATTTATCAACTGAATATGAAGTGAAAATGTTGGACAAAGTGGTGTGTAACGGGTGTATAATGTAAGTGTTGTGATTCCCTACTTGTGAATAGTTTTCATTCATTTCTCTTTCATGTTATTTGTTTTTTGAATAAAATGTCAAACTGTAAAATATATTGTTACCTACCTACCGACCTATATCTAGCGATATTAAAGTTTACAAATAAAAGAACCGTTTAAAATTTATTTTTGCGCTTCCCAAATGTAAAGATATCCAAAAATCAAAGTAGGCCTTGGGGTACCTCGGGTAAGACGTGCATGTTGATTTTAGGTGAAAAATCCAACTCGGCTTAAATGCCGGCCACATAACTTCTTTGAACTCGATTTCCAGACGTGAAGCTAAAATTGGGTTTGTTTTTCGAATATTTTTTACTATTATTTATTTTCAAATTATTTTCTCCTTTTTTTAAGTTTAAAACTGCTTAAATTATTGATGTGATCGAATTTGAAATGAAAAACGCCATTTCGACGCATTAAATATAGCCGGTTCAGTGTATTAATTATTTTGTATAGAATAATTTGGATAGTACCTTTATGGCAGCCATCGTTGCTAGCATTCAGGCCCACTATTTTTATGGTAGTTTAAAGGGCTAAAGCCCGCTACCAACGTGGCTATAGTGCCCAATATAGTGGCTTCAAGTTAGCTACTAGCACGTTTGTGCTATCTATACTTGTATACATATGGGCTTCGTATATCGTCTTTTTCTTTGTTAAGATGGAAAATAATATTTCTATAAAAGAGATAAAACATGTTCTCCGTGCCTTCATAGCCTGGTAAAAAACTCGGCAAAGGTTGTTAGAATTCTCGAGCAGGTGAAACCCTCGACTGCATCTCGGGTTTTCAATGATCTGCTCTCGAATTTTCCCAGACGTTCACCTCGGTTTTCACCAGGCTATGAAGGCACGGTGCCTTTTTGTTTTGCAAGATTTTTTTTTTCAGCCTTAAGCCTGTGCTCGACTTTTTTTTGTTCTTTTCCCAACCCCTCCCCCCTCCAGTATCTAATGGTTTGTCCCTAAAGTGTCGAATTTCAGATACTAGCCAGAAGGAGATAGATTCGTAATTATCGGAAGACATTTGTCGCTGTTGTTCGACTACAATAATTTAAATTCGCAAGCTAAAATCCGGACTGGATTTTAGTTATAAAATTAGTGAAGCCGAAAGGTTAGTATAGTTGCATACTGCCGGAGCTAGAGCATTTCAAACTGCGCATGCGTGAACCAAAAAACTCTCAGCTGCACAAGAACGAACCATGGATGTGCTCATGAACGTAAAAAGACCGTTATTTTATCGACCACCTCAAGCTGCATAAAGCTAGAGCCAGGCGATGTACCACATGTGCAAAAAGACAATGCTAAAAATATAGGAATTTTTGGTTTGCGCATGTGCAGTTGGGAATCCATCGGCATTATACAACTTCTAGGTTTAATGCGTTCCTAAAAGAGCACGAAAATAATTTTCATTATTTTAACAAAACCTTGAAATACACAAAGGAAAATAGACAATAAACTTGCTTTTGTCATAGAAGTACTTTAAAATCATCAAGCGTTGGATGTTGTCCTTGAGTAGCATAGTCTAAATTCATTTGTATAAATCAAGTAAGACAAGGTATGGTACGATAATTTATTCTTCCAAGCTTTCGGTGATCTGTGGCATCATCAGGAATGGCATGCCGTGTAGATTGTTAATATGTCTGAATGTACTTTAAGAAACTTATGTACATTTTTGTTTTGCCAGTTTTGGAAAAATTCTTCAAATGCGAATGGGTTATTAGGTTTGTCATCTGTTATGAAGATATTTTATAGCTTGCATTACTTTATAAAATTTTAATCTGCCGCTCGCCTAAAAATTTTAGACTTAGCATCGATTTAAATGACTTTCCCAAAGTTCCGATATACATGTGCTTTTGATTACCTCTTCCTAGTTTAGATAGCTTTCTAAATGCAAAAAGTATTTTTTACTAATTTCCATCCATTCACGTGTAAAAGTGTCGGCGCAACTGGTCTACTTTTTACACCAAAGACTCAACTTGGAGCATCTTGCATGTTGGTTTTACTTTTGCTCTTTCCTTGTAGTATTCGGTTCGACTTGATCCTGTTGACAAAAATTAATAAAAGTACATTGAGGACGCCATCATCATGCTTTGTAAGAACACACATTAATAATGCAAACAGAAATTGCGGCAAAATATCTAGCACCTTACAAAAACTAATTTTAAAGATGATTTTAAATAAATAAACCCTTAGTCCTTCAATAATTTTGTTCTCAAATATACTGTTGCCCGAGCTTAGCCTTAGCTAATGCTAAATTAATTATTTTGATTATTCAGTCTCCTTGGTTTGAAATTATCACGGATTATCTTCTTGAAATTCGAATTTTCTTGTTTTCTAAAATGCTTTCAGTGAAGATATGTATACTTATGCGATTGTAATGAGCAATAGAGCTTCGAAAGCAGTGGTTAAGATACTAATTGCGGTCAGTCCACCGATTAGATTTAAATTCTTGTAGTTGAAATATGTTAGTATTTAAAAGACAGAAAGCTAAACTGTTGTACGACTAGACCTGACAGTGGAGCTCTATGGCGTTCACGTGCCTTGGAAGAGTCACCTCGAGAGAGAGTGGCAGCTCTATGGCGTTACAGGAAGATTGCTAGTCCGAAAAAATGCATCTTGGATCTAGAATCTAGTTTAGAAAGTGATGCAATAAAAATAACGTTTACGCAATATTTTGTCGTTTATTAAAACAACATCGTCAGGCCTGATGGTGAATCTCTTCCTATTCATAAGCTGTTGCACTATTGTACAGAAGCTCAGTATTGCAAGACGCGCCGCCTATGAAGATAATAGGGACCTTAAGCAACGAGGACGGCGACGCCTACGACTACGGTAAAGAACAATACTAAATACAATAATTGCACGTTGGAAGTATCGAGCTCGCGGCACCTGTACGCTAAAATTACAATGCATGTGATAAGATCTTTTTAGAGTTGTCAGGATTACAAAAACGGTAAGCAAAAACTATCTCAGTATTTGTTTAGCTTCATGGAGAAACATTTAATCGTTTTTCTATTCACAAAATTTATAAGGCAAAGAAACAAAACCCTAATGACCCGCACAAAGGAGAGCGAAACAGAAATGTGATTTTTCTGAGCCGTCATCGTTCGCATTCCCGTCCAGGTTGCTTAGAGTCCCTAATGACGAACAGGAAAATCAGACTTCTAAAACTAATGAAAATAGATGGCTTTAAACATTTAGATAAATAAAATGGCATTTTTTGCAATACAAAAATGTTTCTTTTTTTTTGAAAGCTATTTTGCTAAACATCAGAAGCCCCAAGCAAAAATTAACCTCAGAACCGAGAGGAAAAATCAAAAGTTTGATCACAGATAAAGTGTGTAGCCTATATCACGGTTCTCGATTCTCAAAACTAATTTGGCTTAGCCTGTGAATAGGCTTTGCAGGCGAGGGAATGAGGCGAGAGAAAAATCGATTCTTCTCCCTTCCCAGTCCTCCGCTCTCTTGTATATTTATTGTTGTCCCTGCCCATTCCCTCGCCTAGTAAACATAATCACAGGCTATACGGACCTTCTGCGAGTACAATCACAGGGTCTGTCTGCACACCCATCTCGCTTGTCCCAGGCCAACACACCTTGTTCAAATGCTCGGTACTTGCCGCACAACCTGAATCGTTATCTGATTCCGAGTTTTGCGTTCTGTGCCGCAACTCCATTAACTCATCAGAATCGTAGGACTGCGCATGCCCAGCGACAAACACTTCGTCATTTACTGTCTTTTCAGTTTCCTTGCTTCTGTTTTTGGGATTATAAAACTCTTCACTTTTCTTCAGTGTTGGCTGTGAAACAGGTGATTCTGGGTCAATAAGCGATGTGGATTGGGAATCTGACACAAACTTTGACTTTTCTCTTTTGTCATGCTCCCCCCGTTCCTCATAAAACATGTTGCGTTGGTATTTTTTCAATCGTTCTGTGTGTGGAATAAGCTGCTTGCGAATCGGAGGTGTCTCCTTAAGAGTGTTAGTTTGCGTACCAATCTTGGACACCTTCCGTGACATTTTTAAGAATGTCGCCTGGGAAGCATCAGGTGTGTAGAACAGGGGTAATGTAGTTGGTAAGTGTTGCCGACCCGCCAAGCTTTCGCGTGATTCTCGTTGCGAGACTGCAGATTCAAAACTGTCAGTACTACTTTTACGATGTGTTTCTTTGTGCATTGAGACAAGATTATCACAAGACCTGGAGGATGCAAGTAAATCTTCACACGAAAAGGACTTTGATAACCTACTGGGGCCACTTGCCGATGGAACTAATTTAGATTTCAAGGGTTGACTACGATTGTGATTTCCCCCTGCATCACGTTTCAAAATATCTTCAATCTTTAAGTCAGTAGAATGGAATCGTCGCGGTGGATCATATAATGAGCGTGATCGCTGTCTGTTTAATTTTACCGAGTTAGTGTCCTCAGATGATTTTAAAAGCTTTTTCTTCTTGCGTCCGGACTTTGGACTTCTGAACTTTTGAAATAAATTTATTTTGAAATGGTGTTCATCACCAAATATTAAGTTGTGAAGAGATCTTGACTTTTTTACGTTTGAGCCTTGCCGTGGTGCAGTTTGAAGTTCAAAAGAAGACATGGAATGTTTCTGTTGCGCAAGGGATGGTGATTTCGCTTCTGTAGTACTAGCCGAAAAATATTTATCGCTGCTTTCTGAAAGTTGTTTTGAGCGTTTACGAGAGTTGCAGTTTTGACAACCCGTTGAAAAACGTATATTTTCTTTTTCCTGTTCTGAAAGTGCAGTAGCTTTCTGTAACCACGTCTCAAGTCGCTCGCACACTTGCTGAGCGAACTTTTCTTGTACTGATTTGTCCAGTGAAATTGGTACTTGTGAAACTGTTAATTGATTTTCGCACTTTTCATCTGCATACGCCATTGTAGCATTGTCAGATTCCATGCTTTCCTTTCTTGAACTTGAGGACTGTGAGAAAGGCATGCTTATATCTGAGTCCTTACTTTCTATGCTAGATTGTTTTACCATCCGACGCGAGGAAATTGTTTGGTGTTTTTCCTTCTCGGTACTTTCTTTCAGTTTTTCAAAGAAAAAAGCCTCAAGTTCGTCTAAGGTCTCCTTCCGAGCCTTACGGCCGTCTGGTTTTGATCTTCTACGGGATTGATCTACAGAACTGGAGTTTTGATCTGAATTAAGATCGTTTAAAGTTGTAAGAAGCTCTTTCATTTCTGTCCCAACACTTCCCTTACAATTGAGGGTTCGTAAAATTTCTTCGTCATTCATTCCTGGTTCCAAGTCGTAGGAACTTTGAAGTTCGTTTATTGACTTTAACAACTGTTGCATTTGATTATCCAGCAAACTATTTTTCCTTCCGTTTCCATATTGTTCGTTATTTGAATCGCTATTGTTAATTTCACGCGAGTCCCTATTTCTACCTTCCTCCGACTGGGCATGCTCACTGATGAGACGGTGGACGCTGTCCGGATCGCGGGCTAGAATACCAATTGCATCAACTAACGAAGCACGTTTCGAAACACACTTGTTGCGATTTTCCTCGAGGCATTTGACGGCACCTTCTATAGATTTTCGTTTTGTAACTGGTGTTCTTAAAGGCCCATCCACGACATCCTTTTTCTCATTTGAGAAGTGGAGCACATTATCAAGCGATCCTCGCCTTTTTGCTGGCATTGTAGGAGCAGAAGCCAGTACATCGAGCATTGTGTGTGACTGACTACGCTGGGCAGCGGTGAACTTATATGAAGGCAATGACGCCGGACTTGTATTTTTTCTGTCCATATCTGTTCTTCCATCCACAGCGTTTGTTTTTCGCATAGTCATTGATTGGGATTTGGTCAGCCTGGAGCCTGGTGAAACGGTTAGCCCTCTCTGTGACTGTCCTGGAACGAGCTGGTGTAAAACGGAATAAAGTTCTTTTATCTCACCAGCTGAAGCAGATATTCTGCGAGTCTTTACGACCTCCGTACTTTTACCGCTTTGGTCGTCCGATTTCATAGCTTCTTTCTTTGTTTGTCCCATGTACATAGCACTGTTTGATTTGCCGATCTGGCGATTCCCTGTAAAGCACAAAAATATATGTTTCAGACGACAGTGTGTTTTATTTTAAAAAAATGGTTAAAGCACAATAGAAATAAAAACTCGAGCTTTTAGCCAATTACAAGCAATAGCTCACAGACAGACGCGAAAAGTTCACGCCAAAAAATAGTCTTTCCCGACATTTATCGGCTTAGCTTTTTCATGTTTGCTAACTGAATAAGTTACAGTTTACTCGTAAATGTTAAGGGTAAACATAAAAAGTTTCCAGCAGATGCTGGTACTCATTTACCTACCCCGGAAGGATGGAAAGCTGAGTTGGCTTAGGCGGAAAAGAAGGTCGCACAAATATTCGAATCTTGGCAGAGCCAGGATCGAACTGGGGACCTTGTGGTTGGAAGGCAGGGATCTTACCAACTGCGCCAACCATGCCCGCCCAATAAAGTAGGGTTTTATTTAATAAGATCAAGATATTTTAAGGTAAACTCTTACATAAAATGAGTTTGCCATGCAAGTCTCTTTTTACATGATATATTTCAGGTTTTTTCGTTAAATAAAGTAAGGTTTAGCATATATTCGTTTGTCTTTGAAAAGAATTGCAGATATTGCATTGAAGTAAATTTAAACGCACAGAAAAACTCGTGGTCGGATTTTTGTAAAGAAATCTTACGCAACTCAGTTACGGAAGATTGACGTATTGTATGTTGTGGCAGTGTTTCTAATTTAACTCTGAACAATCATAAAGAAGTAGAAACATGCGCAGCCATTTTACTTACGGTCAATAAACCTTTAAGCTCAAAAACAATTTTCTTGGATTGATTAAGGACATTTTAATCTTCACCCCATCTTAAGTAATCTGCATGAACTAATGGTTTAGCTCTCTAGCTTTACATCCTAGAAATTTTGAATTTTATTAATTTGGTAAAAGGTCTTTGTTATTTAACTTTCAAGAGTCTTGACTGTTGGGCGCGCGTTGCTCTCTACAGCCGCATTGTCTTCTAGGTTCTTTTTAGTTCATTCATGCGCGCGCGGAAGTGGTTGTAGACCGAAATTTGTGGACGGAAATTGTGGACCGTAGACGGAATTGAAAGTGTCCTGCTAGCGTGGTTCCATGGTAGAACTTTTGACTTTTGTGTAGACGGACCTAGTTCGAGGCCCGTACTAACCTTTTCTTTATTTTAGTTTTTCCTTTCTTTTTTTTTTTAACTTAAAATTGCCTATAATGCCTTTTTCTTGCTTTGTAATACAATTTAATATTAAACCATTTGGAAAAAATTTATGATTTAATCATTAGACTGTTTAATATTATTGTCCATTACATTAATGAACTGGCTCATTAGAGCCCTTTGATTTCCCACTTGCATTTGTAGTCTTCTGTATTTTATCACAACATTTCGGTAATCCTAGTCTATTCAAGTGACTGCATGTACAGTGACAGTACCGAGTTGCCTGAAGGGGGCAGGCCGGATAACCGATTGCTGAAAAGTTGTGACAAAATACAGAACACTACAAGCTTAAGTGGAAAAGAAGGACCAAGATAAGAACTATACAATTTAACAGACCGTAGTTGATTCGATTCTCTCTTCATTTCTCTTAAATATAGTTAACAAGTAGACGTTACGCTGTCAAACTCCCTTCCGTTTTACAACGCCCCACCAATATTGATCGTCTTAGAATAAATGCGGCCGCAGCAGTTCTCATAATAGGTAAGAAGGAGAAACAAAAGAATGGTTACCTCTAATGCTGGTCAAATGACTAGAATTAAAAGAGGCTTGGCGGTGTTCAATTTCGATGATAGTTGACAATAGCTGTAACGCGATCTGACCAGTTTCGAAATAGATTTACAAATGCGCGGTCAAACGAGTCGAACTCTTATGATCTCTTACTGACATTTTTGCACCTGTTCATTCAAAGATCATATCAAGGAAGCGCTGGAAACCAAGCGAGTGCAAAGATGCAACTTCTCATCAGTTTATAAGCCGGCGATTGTCTCTAGTGGCTGAATGAGCAGTTTCACTGAGGATAACGTGATACCCCGTAACGCAAGTTACCAACTTACCTCGTTTAAAATGCAAATTTCCCATACAAAAAACAAAATCATTGAGGCAAAAACCGAAAATCTTGGTTTGAAAGCCTTGAACAGAGTTCCTTGTTTCTTTTCCTGTTTATTTCATTATTTATTTAATCCAATAGAAACTATACTTAGTCCTGAGTCCTGAACAACAAACAGCTGTGATCTTCCAGGATTTTTCATTGCTGCTTTTCAGAGAGCTATAGCTCAATATGGCTCTTTTGTCACAAATTAAGTTTTTTAAGGCTTATATCCTTGATCACGTACGTACAACTACAAGGAACACACGGCCATATATTTAATGTATATTCAAATACAGAAAATCTTGTTATGATACAATCTCTCGATAGACTGTCAACTGGTTCCAGAGTAGAAAATATTTAATTTTTTTATAAAATACAGGTTAATATTTTTTTTTCTAGATAAATAAGTTTTTATTCAAACACACGATTAGTTTTTCATCGTTACTTTTACTTATTACTAAAGGCAATGAAAAATTATGATCGAATTTCAATATTGTATGGTTATCAGTATAATATTAGGCCAGCAAAGTGGGTTTTTGTTCTTAATTTCTATTCAGTTTTATACACAAACGTTGCTTGTTTGCAGCAAACAGTTTTCTAATTCCCTTTTTTTCAACAAAAATAATTTGCCCGCTTGTTTGCGTGTCCGGTAGCAATAAATAGAATTAAAGGCAACACGAGTTTGCTGAAAGTTCAGCCCAACATCAGTTTTGAAGGCCACATTCCGCCTTTTTCACTTTATATAGCGTGTACGTTGACCTTTAATTTTAGCAGCTGTGATTTTATGGTTGTTTTGAAAATTAATTGTTATTTGCATTAATTTGAATGTCTATTATATTTTCTATTAGCAATGTTAGCTGTTTAAGAAGCGTTTGCGAGTAAGTTTTCTTTATTTTGCTTTAATTGTGTCAAACTAACAATAATTATTCGTATTACCTTTTTGTGTAACCCGAAGGAGATGCCAAAACTTTGTTCCTTCTTGCTGCCTTTTTTTCTTTTACCAGTATTTATTCGTATGTAGATAAAACACCGCATCATCATATTATTTATTTTAGTTGTCCATATTTGGCAGTGTTTTGGCAAGCAAGTTTTGTTTTAGATACGCTTATATATTTTGGTGATAGTGATCAAAGATTGAATTTTTTTAAACTTAATTATTCAATAAACATTTTTTAAAATCGATTTTCATTGAATAACGTTGAAGCAAACAAGATTTTAAACTAAAACTATACTTTAAACTTTCAAAAGAGAAATTCTAAGGGTAGCAACTTACATATCTGTTTAAATATCAAAGATGATTATACATTTACTCATAACTTACAACCTGCAATATTTAACGTTAACCTTTAGTCGGTTTTCTGTGTGAAGTGAGTAATTTGCTTTTAAAAAATATAAACAGCTGGATAAAACAGAACGATAAGTTTCGGCGTATGAACCAAAAAGAGCATGATAAAGCCATCTTATGTTCTTCTTCCAAGTTGTCAGCTGTGAAGATTGACAATACGACAAGAATCTTGAAGCTTCAAAATTCATAAAAAAAAAAATTGGGAAGATGACTGGCAAATTAGTACCGTCCTACAAAAAACATGTATTTAGCTATGAATAGTGACTTCCATTGTTGTAAATGTGAGAGTTTTTAACTTAATCAGTAATGCAGTGATGTGGACGAAACTTGACCCGGCATTCTTTCCAAACATTTTATCGACTTAAGAGACGCTTAACCTTATCAAAAATTTCACCTATTCGAATTTCAGAATAAATCATCTCAATTCCACAAATACTTCCTATATTATTGATAAGTACTTGAACTGTGATTTTTTCAATGGCAAATCAAAATATTGCTTTAAGTATTTTTCACCTGCATTGTAATAATCTTAGACTTAAGTTTGTGCTTAGTCACTGAAAACTTACTTGTTTAGTAAACAAATATGAAGGTTTGTGATAATCTTTGACGGGAGGCCTTTACGTTTTGATTCATTACTACTTGTACAAGTGTATCTATCTTGGTCTAATTATCATCAAAACACTTGGCTTCATCGTTATCTTTAACAAATGGCCGTGGGAACTTACTCTTTGTCTGACCCGGTGCCAAAATTTAGTTCACTTCACAATTGTTTCAAAGACGGATCAGTTTGCTACAAGTTATTTCAATGACTGTTGTCTTCAGCAAGAGCATATATCAAAAGGATATAAGGTTCCCTAAGCATAACAAAGTTTTCTAATTCAGTTGTGGATACGTAAAAACTTTCTTCTTTGGCTTTGCTGTAACCCGCAAAATTATTATCGCAACATTCATTCGTGTATTCATTAAATTGAACCGTGAAACTTAAAATCGCTGATTTTCGATTCAGTTGTGGCAAAAAGCGAGAAAAATAACGTTCAAACTTGCCTCGAGCTTGCTAACACAACACCCGGTCATGGCACATTGATTTTCAGTTTTCATCATAAATTCTCCTAGACCAGACCCCCCTTTGCTTTGTTTATAGAAATAAAAAAGTTGTGCCATTGGCAGAAAGCATTCTTACCTTTACAATTTTACGAAAGAAAATTCCAAGTTCTATGGATCTTAATGTGAGCTCCTAAATCTCAAAAGCGACTCCCAAGAATGTGCAATATTTCGTTTCCAAACTATTTTCTGATAAAAATATCTTTTCGTTGCACGCACGCGCGTCAACTGTGTTCAATTGTCAAAAGCAATTAAAACGTAGTGGAAAATGGTTCTTTCACAATAATCAATATATATACAAATGTATGTTTATCACGTCTGAAAAGCCATGGTTAATGACTCTAGCCAAGTCTTAGGTTAAATGTGGATGTCAAAATCTATCCAATATTGGTTATAAATGAGGAAAAAAGCTACTATATATTCAAGAGTTTTAAGTGTTTGGAAAACATTTTATGCGACCTCTGTTTGATTGTTTTATCAGTAGTAGACAACACAGCGCCATTTTGGAAGGCTAGCTTCTCTTAAATAATTATTTGCATATTTGAGGAAAAATTTGAGGTTCTTTTCGTTGTCGTAGCGATATTTTAATTTTACTGTTTTTGCGAAAGATATTCTGTTTTAAATACACCATATCTTGAGAATACAACCAATGAGAAGTACTCTCGAAACCATTAGCTATTCAGTGTTATCCAACTGGTATTACTCCGTCATTACTTTCAGCGACTACCAAAATGGCGCCAAAGCTGTGTTTGTACGCTACCGTTCCGAAATGGCTCCAACAGAGGGCCTACGTTCCTAAATGGCGCCAAAAACTTGAGACCTACGTTCCGAAATGGCGCCAAACCTGTGTGCCTACGTTCCCTAATGGCGCAAAACATTTCGAATTGTTTCTCATCATCTCGATAATTCACGCCCTGACGACTAAATAGATTTTAAAAAGAAAAGAAAGTTTTGGCCTTTTAAATCCGTAGCTATTCTTTCTTTTCTTTGATACACAAATATCTTCAGTTCAGTTAACAAAAATAATCTTTGGAATTTTTTTAACTGGCAGTATTACAACTATTCGAAAATTGAACAAACGGAGGTCTTTTAAGATCCGAAATGCGATTTCTTTTGGCCATGTACAGGATTGCTTCATTTGTCAATCTCTACTTTAAAACTTGTCAGTGAAGAGATATGATGCGTTTGAATGATTACGTTACAGTTTTGAGCATGAATAAACAACTAGATTTCGGCTGGCGGTTTATTCTCTTCCCGCAACAAATACTGACGAGTCCCAAAAAGGACGAAACAGCTATCTGCGGATGCAGTTGTTGGCTTTTTCCGAGCTCTTGTTCATATAACTTCACTGACAAATTCATTTTCACATAGTACATCAGCCTTTCTTTTAATATCCGTCCCGGCCAAGCTACAGCACCACAAAGGCGAGTGTGATGAAGTTCAGAACACCACGAGCGGCCTTTAATCACGAATACTGAGAACATTCTCTGAATGTATTTGATAGCCTGTAGTGGGCAACTTGAGACCCTCACCTGTCGACTCTACATGAATTTGAGCATGGAAAATGCGCTGTATAAACTGCAATTATTACAGTATAGGTCCTAACTTTTTTTTTCTTCCTAATGCCGCTCACCAGCATAGCATGCGGAAAACTCTTTTTGTTTTGTTATTGCTAAAAATTTGTCTGTTTTTCTTTGAGCAATTCGATCTTGGGTTTCACGAGGATATGACACAATGGCAGATAGAGGTCAAATAATGAGATTCAAACTAGATTCTAATGAGATTCTCTTGTATAACTGACCACCATGTGCACTGAACTAGAACCTTATGAATATCACCAATTTTGATGAATTTAATAACGTTTTTATTTTGCTAAATAGAATTTCGGCAATGTTTGGATGTACGCTGGTCAAACAAGAAAGTGTTATCGTTTCTCATTCATATCTGCTTTTCAAATGCTAAAAATTTTGTTTAGACAGAATGACAACATCAGTCAGTACTATAACCTTTAAGTTATTCAACTATTTATTGATATTAATTCAAAGCAAAGAAAACATAAAAACTGACATGTTATGGAATATATGCCCTCACTCCAGACAAATACAAACACTAAAGCTGTTCCATAAACAAGTTATTAAAGCACTGAGAGGAAATGTCAGGAAAGAAAGAAGTCATTTATATATACTTTGTCTGAAAATCTACGGAAGAATACAACGATATATCAGATTTATATGGCGCGTTTTTCGTAGGGATTTGCGTTTTAAAAGGTCGAAAGTTGGAGGGTCTTGCAGCTTGTCTGGCTCACACACATTGTAATATTAAGAATATTATAATCAAAAGTTTCAATGAAACGACTCACGGATACTGCGCCCAAGAAGAACTACAATTTAGACTAAAACTAGCATTCTCCACAGGGTTCGGGCATGTCAGGGAATGAGAGTGTTTACTGTTATCTCAGATCTCCCTCCGATTTTCTCAGTTCGGCTTTAAATTTTCGAGCGAATTGGCATTACTAATAGAAAACAATTAAACCAATTTTCTAAACGAATCAAAGAATTGAACTCAAGATTGCTTAAACGGTTAAACGAAAGGAAAACAAGTTTCCGTAAACTGGTAAACATTGCGAATCGAGACACTACAAAACAGAACAACCGCGCAAAGCAGGCTGGAGGATTTAAAACAATAACCATTGTTGCACAAAATTTTATGCAAATGAGAAAGTCCCTGCTATAACTCACTGCTACTCCTACGG
>JAOBBB020400356.1:0-17302 GCA_025331005.2 Zoanthus gigantus | reverse complement strand
ATTCTCTTGTTGTGACAGCGTGTTGTTACACATTACTTTCACGTTATTGTTACCAACAGTTTTATAAAGATGGGTGACGGCTTTGCCTTGGTCAGCATACGATGTTGTGGCTGTTTGGTTATCACCAAAATTCCACAGGCATTCGTATCCTGTTTTGATGAAACAGCAAAATAGTACTCTTGTAAATATCTAAACTCAAAATCTTCCGTACTTTGACTATTCACATCAGCAAAAATATGAATCAAACGTATTCTTAAATAAAGCTATTATAAACATTACATCACTTTTCATTCATATTATTCAACCAAAAGAATTTTTTATTTTGTTCAATCTCAAGGGCCAGGAACACAGAAATAGTAATAATAATAATAATAATAATAATAATAATAATAATTATAAATTTCAGTTGAACTGACCATATTGCTGAGATGGTAACTAAACGTTGCCTCTTAGCTCAGAACTTTAGTGTTTGTAAATAATTGTTTTTAAAAGTAATGTTCATCAATAAGGAATGTTTACATGTTAAAATGTATGTTTTAGTAAAGGAGTTTATATATCTTCAAAACGCCTATTCGTACGTAATGTATAATTCACGACAATTTTCTTTGATTAGAACCATTATCATAACAATCATTCTCATAATGGACCCTTTCATGGTTTTTCTCAATTTTTTATTTAGACCAGTAAGTAAAACTTTATCGCTACTGGTTAAAAGAATACTTTAGAATTAGTATATCTACCAAGTTTGGGATTGATTTGTGGTGAGATGGTGAAGATATTACCATGCAAAATCACCGGGTTTTTTTTTACAGAGAAATGTATGTTGGGGAGAAATTTCTTACCCTCAACATACAAATGTCCGTAAAATTTCGCAATTTCAAGGAGCTGTATATTCGCGAGTTTTTAACCTTTTGCCATCAAAAATAGTAGATGTCGTAATCTTTAGAAGCTCTTTCCATTGATATTGATTAATTTTTGCTACTGTGTTTTCATCAAAAATTACGTATGCGTCACATTAACCGTGAAAGGGTCTATTTCAGTCTTTTTGCCATTAAAAGATAGTCTATCCAACTTACCGGTTCCTTTGCTCACTCGCAAAAAGCAGTTAGTTGTATTTCCCAACACTGAGACTAATGTGCAGCTCAATTCTAGTTTCCCGAGAGTTGAGAGTTCTTTAACAACATAGTGTCTAGTCACTGTCTGGAAGCTTACTCTATTGAATGCTGTGACATTTACCAAGAAAGTACCGTAGCTCAAAGCTGTGTAACGATATGCTAACGATGACCGCGAAGAGTGAATCTGATTTGCTCCATCCGAAATAATAAGAGCATAAGTCACGTTAGTTCCTTCCTTTGTGCTAGCCGTAACTGTCACGCTATCGTACTGAAAGCAGTCAACAAAATCATTTTCACAGGTCACATTAACGGATAAACCTTTGATAACCCTCTGAACAAATACTGTGGTATTGACCGTGAGCTGAGGACTGACGTCATTTACAAGCGAAACATTTACCCAGAATGCACCAACAGAAAAGAATGCACGTTTTATCTCTATTCTATTAATGTAGGTGCCATACGCATGTGACGTCATTGTACCATCGCCATAGTCAACCGTTAGATTGATATTTGTTCCTTGTTTTAGCAGGAGAACCATTGTGACGTCAGTCAATGTTGCCACATCATACGACGCACGCTCAAAGCTTGCTCCAAGTAAAATATCTTGTACTACAGTTTTCCAAGTTTGTGTTAAGTTATTGATCTTGTTCTTAATTTCGATATTACCCTGGTACGTTCCAGGGAAACGATAAGTGTGGACTAGAGAAAAGTTGGTAGAGTTATAACAAAATCCATCACCAAGATCCCACGATACTGTTGTGTCAGCAGAAGTATAATTTCGAAGCGAAAATAGATATTCTGCTGATGTATTTGTGCGTATAAACTTGGGCGGCTCGAATAGCAAACCACCAAGTGGAATTCTAACTGTAGTCATGTTTTCTACCTAAAAATCAAAACATGTACTGGTTGTTCGAAACGTACTGGTTCTATAAAGCAGCGTTTTGTTGCAGTACATGCAGTATAGGAAAAATTTTCCTTTCCAGCATTGGAAAAGTTATTTGCTGTATCTTCTAAAGTTACGATTACAAAATTTACAACAAGGTGCCACGTTTCAGATATTGGACACCAAATATTAAACCCTGGAAGATAAATATTTTTTCCAATATATTTTCCAAGATGGAAAGCAATATTTTTTGTGTTATCTTTTTCATGTTTTATTGCTTTATAGGCTATTGAACCAGCAAATATTTTGTTAGTTTGGACATTAAATGCATCCAAAATCAAACACTGAAACAGGTTAATCAGGATTTATCTTTTACTAACTTACTTACTTAATCCTCTTTGTGCCCTGTGGCACATAAGGCCGACACTAGTGAACGCCAACCACTCCTGTTGCACGCCAGGTGCTCAACCTGGGCCCATGTCAATCCATTGTCTTTCATTTCTCTCTCGATCTTTTACTAAAGCGTGAAATATTAAAGCAGTGAAGTTTATGACAATATTCTTGCTGTCCATCTTGGAAAAATTTCCATATTTGAGCATACTATTGTTTAATCATGCAAACTAACCCTTACTCAGACTCTAACTTCTATGGTAATATACGCGATGAAACTGTATGCATAAACAAGTACGCTCCAGCACAGAAATAATCCCCCTATCTTCACCACTGGATTTCTGAAATTAATTCATTTCTTAAAAGTAGTCCCATTTGCAAAAGCATAGACATGGCCCACTTGCAGAATCTAAGAAATGATGACCCCCCCCCCTATTAATTGTATTAAAAAAATTGACCCCCCCCCTTAAGCCAAATTATCTAAAACAGCACTGACTTCCCATCTTTTATTCCTTCCCCCTATTCATATATAACGATGGTCCCACGAGTTTCATCTTATTGCTCAAGTGTAGAACTCATTCTCCTCTGATTCTGTGTTGATGTCAGATGAGCAAAAGAAAGACAAATGCTCTATATTGCAAATTACAGACCTCCATTTTATGGCATGTATGTCTAAAGGTTTACTAACCTTGCATTTAGTGCTCAAAATGCTTTTTAGCGCTACATTTTGAAAAAAAAAAGATTTTTATTTGAAATTTTAGAAATTAAAAATTTTAATTTTTTTTTCTGTTTGAAGGAGAAAATATATAACAGAAATGTTCTTCTTGTGTTCTGTATCCTAAAGCTGCAATAAAAGTTTAAAATCTGAAAAACTAGTTATGAGTTGTTATCAACACTAGTTGACAGTACTTGTCTATTTTACAAATGGTTGTCAAAATTGCAAGTTCATTGTCATGCTCATATAAAAGCAAGTTTGTTGTGTGCAGACAAATGTAAAGGTATTCCAACCAGTGTTTGAAATGTGCTGTAATGATTTCAATGTTTTATCTTTCAAGGTTGCTGAATGTGCAGAACAGTGCACTGAACATGTTAATACTGCTGTCAGAAAACTCAAGAGGCTTTTCTTTGTAGAAGACATTGTTGATTCTATCAAAGTATGTATTATTTTACTTCAAATTATTTTACGTAAAGACATAAATGAAATTAACCGACGTTTCAGTGTCATACTGATGCCATTCTTAAGATATTAAGATAAATTATTCAGGTTTGTAAACTTAAGCGAAGATAAATATTTGCCAGGGATACAATTTAGGTTACCATTTTTTTTAAAAAAATGTTTTTCTATTTTTGATACACATTGTGCCATATTAAATGAAGGGGGGAGTGCTGGCATTATTGAGACAAGAAAATGTATAATTGTCTTTTAATTGTGAAAAAGAAAAGAAGAAAACATACAAAGATAAGGAAGTCATTACAGAATGAAGACTAGATCAGAGAGTGTATCAGGCTGCTTTGACCTACTGTACTGTTTTTACAGTAAAATAAAATTATGAGTCTTTGTTGGAATAAAGCTACCAGCATTTTTTACTTCCCAGTTTGGTGTTGCTCTTTGGGTGCTGTCGTACGTTGGAGCTTTGTTCAACTTTTTGACACTTGTTATTATTGGTAAGTGTAAAACATGTGCTGTAACTAATTCAAGCCACCTGCAGTGCCTTAAGAAGTCTAAAATTGGATAAGTTCTTTGTTTCAAGGTCTTAAAATGTTTTGATTTCAAGTCAAAAGTGTTTCTTCCACTGGTTATAATTTGAAAATTTTTCACTCACGGGTACTCCAAAGAAGTAGCAGTGAGTTATAGGTGGGACTTTCTCATTTGTATAAAATTTTGTGAAACAATTGAATCCTCCAGTCTGCTTTGTATGGATGGTTTGTATATAAAGTCCTTGATCCGCAATGTTTACCAAATTACTGTCACTTGTTTTCCTTTCATGTTACCGTTTAAGCAATCTTGAGTTTTTAATTCGTTTAGCGGATTGGTTTAATTATTAATGCATATTCATTCAAAAATTTCGCCGAATTTAAAAAAGCTGAGGGGAATCTGAAATAACAGTAAACACTGTCACTCTTCTTGTGCACAGTATCTGTGAGTCGTCTCATTGAGCCTTTTAATTCTGGTTATCTTGCTTATCGCAAACATTGAAGAAAAGTGCACAAGCAGTCACTTCAAAGCCCACAATCCTGTTGGGCTGTGGGCAGTCACGTGAGCAACATTTGGAGAAACATAGGTCTTAAATTTTGAAAGTTTGAGTTTTAAAAAGATATAGGGGGTCTTAAAAGGTCTTAAATTTCACGAGTTGGAGCCTGCAGGAACCCAGTAATTTGTGTAATAAGATTACCTTTCTATCATTCTGTTGGGAACAATAATTGGATGATTTAAAGAAAGGTAGAAACACCCCATCTTTTCTTAACAGATTTTAAAGTGTGCAAAAGTTGTCCTAGAATCGGCACAACTTTCAGTTTCTTGTTTAGATGTGTAGCAGTTTATCAGAACAGTTAAGTTTTATAATATGAAAGATAAGCCATCTAAAGATGCTATATTAAAGGATCAATATACTTAATTTTATTATTGGAAATATTTGGGGGATAGGGTGAATGCAAATGGTGGTTGCGAGGCAGCTGTGAAAGCAAGAGCGAGTTCAAGTAATGCAGAGAGTTGCTGAACTCAAAAAGGTTTTCACTTAAGATGAAAGGAATGGTTTATTGGAGTTGTATGAGATCGGCGATGTTGTATGGGAGTGAGACATGGTGTTTGAGGGAAAATGAAATGGCAATTTTGAGAAAGACTGATAGTGCAATGGTGAGCGCAATGTATGGTGCAAAACTGATGGAAAAAAAGAGGACAGGACTTATTGGAGATGTTGGGATTGAAGGAGACGGTGGTTCAGATGGCAAAGGCAAATGGAGTGAGATGGTACGGGCATGTGGTGAGGAGGGATGATGGCCATGTTTTGAGAAGAGCATTGGAGTTTGAAGTGAAGGGCAAGAGGAGGCGAGGATGACCAAGGAAGACGTGGAAGACGCAAGTGGAGAGGGAGAGCAAGAGTGTTGGTTTGGAGAAGGAGGATGCCTTGAATCGAGCAAGATGGAGAGTGGGAGTTGGAGAGATTGCTGTTAGAGTGAGGTAAATCAGGTCACCCCCGTTTACAGGGATAAACCCGGATCAGAATTTGATTGATTGATTGGAAAGGTGTGCATTTTTTTTCACCCTAGATGTTGTACTGATATTTACACTGCCCAAGATCTACGAAGACCATCAGGTATGACTGTATATCTGTTATAAAAATCTTTCTTAAGGCTACAGAGTAAAAAATTCAATCTTATTGTGGCTGCTTATCGTATTTTTTTTGTTTTCTTTTATGGCTTGTGATTGGTACTTTGATGTCGAATCTTCCACTATTTTGATTTTGGTGACTTTTATAAAAAACACTAAAAATACTATATGAATATAACTAGTGTATCGTCCTAGGACTCTTTCATTGTTGTGGTAATAAATCCAGTGACAAGGAGAAGCTAATGCTTCAGTAGTTGAATTGAAAAGGGTGGTACTAAAACAACATTAGTACCAACAAAAATCGATGTTTATTTTCTCATGTTGTTAGTAAAATCACTAGTGGCAAGTACGTTTTACAGAAAGTTTTGAGTTTCATCATTAATTTACAAATTAGTTTTAAGCAAGTGAAATTTTGAATCTTGTTAACAAAGTTAAAATATACATTCACACAGATTGTGAACTGTGTCATTGAAATGTTTTAGTGCAAGTACATATATTCGTTCGTTCTTTCGTTCGTTCATTGAATTTAGTACATCAATGCCCACTGTTGCCATAGGAGCTGAAGCTGAACTGTCTCATCATACCATCAACAATTATTTTGTCCTTCCCTGCACACCCATTTTTTGAAAGTTAATGCTTGTGGGATTAAAGAGCACGTGTGTGCACCAAGCTAAGAGACTGTATATAATATTTTAACAGGAGAGTGGAGTGGTGTAGTTCAAAATTTTAAGAAATTATTATTACCAGTGGAGGATACTAGTTTTTCTATGACTTGTAGTTCTGTTTCTATGCAGTATCTATAAGTTTGAGAGTTAGTTTTTGGCTAACAAAATTAATATGTGACTCCACCTGCTAAAATATAACGTGGCGCTAACTTGAAGCCACTTTAATGGCAGCTACTGACGAGGTCTAAAAAGCCCAAATAGCAGTCCATGGCTGTAAACATTTAAGCTAACTAATTTCCTGGGAAGTAAAGGGAGAAGTTACCTGGTAAAAAAGAAGGCAAATGGAGTGCTCCTTTTTCAACAGCAGTTTATGACATGATGTAAATTTAAGCAGCATTAATTCTTTAGCAAAACCTATCATTTTTTGTAGTCGTTATGCATAATTGAAGCTTCATATGATAAGTTATGATGTACTGGTGTAAGATAATACAGTCAAAGTCAAACGCCTTTTGCTAATCTATAATTGCTAGTCTCTTTATTGTACTCCTTGTTCCGATGGTAACTTTCATTGTTTTGTACTAGATGATTAAAACTTTCACAGTTTCAAATACAATAAGATATTAACTGAGAGCTTTGCATCATAATTCTATCCAAGGACAAAATTGATGAGAATGCTCGACTCATTTACAAGAAAGGCTGTGAACTGATAAACCAGTAAGTAGCTTTGGTAGCTAAATTACAGGGATTATAGTTGAGGTATTGCTAAAATTAGCGTGTTTTGAAAGCCAAAAAGAAGCTATGAAAAGCTTTAATTCTTGCCAGATATTTGTCGTTTTGCTTTAAGCTAAATTTGACCGAAATTGAAGATAAACAAAAGGAGATTTTTACAAGATTCCCCACCATAAGTATTAAAAGTTTCTCGGACTAATTGATAATTATAATTTCTTCCCCCAGGAAGTTCTGAGTGTTAATAAAGTAACAAGGCATTATAAAACATTCGTACAAGGTTTTTGAAATTGTTTACTGATATACGTACATAAACATTTATGGCATTCTGAGCATTCACCTTGAGGAGCACATTCTCTCTAACTTTGTACCAAGTTGCAAACTTCAGTATAGAGTTATTTATGGTACGGTAAGAAAATTTTTAGGCATCCAGTATTTCTTAGAGGGTATAAGGGATACTACCCTAGAAAATTTAAAAACTTAAGTAAAATTAATATATTCGAAGTACGTTTTTCCCGCAGCCAGTTGAGAGAAAAGTTTCAATTTTTCCTGGTTATAGTCAGAGTTCATTTTTCTCCAGTGTAACATAGAAAAGAAAGTTCTCTCAAATTTTTTCAACGAAAAGCATGGGCTAAAGTTGGGAGAATTTAACGTGGTCAGTATGACTCATAGTTGGCTGCGAAACAAAGGCACGTGTTTAAACTAGTTACAAAACACATAATTTTGGAAGTTGAAGGCCAGTTTACATGTTAGAGGTTAATAGAACACCTGCCTCTTAACTTTCAAGAACTTTATACCTATGATCACTGCTAGTATAGCCTTTAACGCAAACAAACTAAACATCGTAAAGTAAGTCTGCAAATCAGCGTAACATGTTGTGTATTAGAACTCCCACGAAGGACGCAAATTCCAGTGGTCAGGTTTGTTGCATGTATATAGTGTACAAGTCAGTCAGTTAGTCGAGTGCCTCGGTGGCAACACACACTTTTTTACCAGCTCCTGAAAATTAAGAGTTTTTCCAGAGTTAATAGAGTTTACTGCTTTGATTCTTTGCAAACTGTTATTTATTAATCTTGTGATGGTTCTGTCTTACTCAAGTACTGTTCTGAAAGCTTTTCGCTCTGCAAATTTTTCAAATTTGGGATGAAACCTCTGGCTCTGCCTGACTAGTCCTGGCATTTCTTGAAAGAAACCAACCCGCCGAGGCCGCCATGGAGGAATACTAGCTACAATTACTAATAGTGCGTTTACCAGTGTTTGCTTCTATTTCATCTTCTGAGATTGGTCCATAAATTCTTGGCCAGAAGATGGGCCTAATTTGCATACGGGGATAATGACTTATTAAACATTCCAGGCAACAAACCACTTTCTGCTGAACAGTCCGAACTCATAAGACAAGAAACTGCCCGAATTTTTCGCCGATCAAAACCACCAACTCCAAATATTTCCACGGCTGAATATCGTGCACTAAAAAAACTACAAAAAGACAAGGACACCCTCATTCTACCTGCTGATAAACGAAATGCTACTGTTATCATGTACAAAACCGAGTACCACGACAAGATCAACCAGATTCTCAGCAACAAAACTTATAAGAAAATTAGCAAAGACCCTACGCAGAAACTTGAACGGAAAGTTAAACAGTTAATCAAATCTTCTTCAATTCCATCTGAACATTACTGGAAAGTACTACCAAGTGCTTCAAAACCTCCCAGGTTTTACGGTCTCCCCGAGATTCACAAGCCAGGTGCTCCCTTGCGACCTATAGTCAGTAACATTGGCTCGCCCACATACAAACTAGCCAAACACCTTGCCTCCCACATCCAGCCCTTCATCGGATCCGGCCCATCATATATCAAGAACTCCAGCCATTTCGTCAACTTAATTCAGGATCTCACTCTAGCAGAAACAGACCTACTTGTAAGTTTTGACGTTGTCTCTTTGTTCACTAATGTTCCTGTCGACGAGTCCATTGAGTTAGTCAAGAACAAATTAGTACCCATTTGCCTTCCACCTGACTATCCTATCCTCATTGAATTCTGCCTTAAGAACACCTACTTTCTATGGCATAAAGAATTTTATGAACAAAAGGAGGGAGCTGCCATGGGGTCACCACTATCTCCTGTCATCTCTAACTTATTCATGGAACACTTCGAACAAGCCTACATGCTGACACACGACACATTTGCCACACATGCTGACACATGACACATTTGTCATCTGGCCACATGGAAAAGACAACCTTGATGATTTTCTTAAACATTTGAACAGTCTACACCCTAATATTTGCTTCACTATGGAAATCGAACTAAACCAGCGACTATACCTTTCCTCGACATCACATTTAGCCGCCGATCTGAACTACTCGGCTCACAGGTTTAAAAAAAGCTTCATATTGTCGTTCAGCTATGCCTAAATGTTCAAACGATGAAAAATCAATTTTAGGGTTAAGTTCTCCTTTAAAAGTTAACATTTATAAATTTCGTATTTTGATCAAACAAACGGCGCAAAGAAAAATTAAGAAATGGTATTCCTTATATGTTTTTGATGAAAGCTATAAAAAGGACGTTCGATTGAATCTAAGCGTAACCTTACAAATGATCGCTTAACTAAATCTTTTTAAAATTATAACTTTTATGTCTGAATTTCATTCGAAGTGTTGCTTTTCATCAGAAAATGTGAAAAATACAGTTTCCAATATCTTTCTTTAGCGGCATTTGAATTACGAAATTTATAAACGAAATATTTTCTGTTGTAATTAAGTTTGCTTAACTTTTTAAACCAGCGCTTAAATAAAAACTTCAAAATTTTATATCTCCATGAATACAAGACCAACTTTAAAAACTTTTTTTTTTTTTTGGAAATGATTCACAAAACTGAAGCTCGGAGCCACGAGAAATGAAAGAAAACCCTATTGAGAGCATAGACTGATATACTGGAGCAAGGAATGATAGTAAAAAAGCCCCGGTGCATCCTGGATTAAAATTGAGATATTTTATGCATTCAGGAGTTCTCTCCAAGCTCGCTCATTCATAAAGAAAATAATTGTTACATATCACCACTTTTTTCAGGACCCCTGGGTAGCTATATGTTTTACATTTGAATTTGAATACTTTGCACTTATTCGCGCTTGCTTCTAGGTAAAGCACACACAATCAATTTGGCGCGAGGAGAGCGCGCGCGCGCACCCAAACTCCCAAAGGCAAGGTGAAAGAATAAAGTCTACAGGCTAGCTTCAGTATCAAAACCCTTACAACCGTTTACCGGACTCCTGATTGGCATAATTTTTTATGAGTTCGGATATAGTGAATTTTTAAAAAAGCATTTTGGGCTCCTTTTAGCCCGCCTGCTATCAAATTGTTGCATGAGTATCTTTGAATACGAAGTAATACTGACAGTTGTAAAACAGAATAAAGACCTTTACGTATTCAGTGTAGGTTGTAGTTTATTTTGTAGCTAGCAATACACAACATTTTGTTTCCTTTTTATTCTTTTTCTTTTCATGTTTTTCAGTTCTTTCCGTTTCTCCGTTAAATTGACTTTGTTTCTAAAAAATCCGTGATGTATTTTCAAGCTCCTAGAATTAGCAATTGAATCATTTTATCAAATAGCATTCAAGACTTTCAAGATCATATGTTTTTGTTTTAGTAAATTCTTTACGTTGAATTATTTTAATTTTACTTGCAAATTTTTTTTTAATTGTGTACATTGCATTTTAAAATATTTATTGCAAACAATATACAGAAAGGTTTTAATCGTGCATATCTCAGCACAAAATCGATGAACCAAGAAAGCATTTACATTCGAATCAAAACAATTCCAGATATTTTCTTTGCCGCCATTACGAATAAGTGAATGGACCAGTTCATTTTGGTAACCAATTTTATTCTAGTTTGAAACTTTTACCCGAGGTTTTGTAAGTTAATTTGACTTTGTTTATTTTGTATAATTTTAAGTTCAAAGTGTTCTCTGACGAAACTTTTAACTTGTCCGCCACAGGAACGAATTTTTGCGTAAGATTGTTTTAAGTTTCGCAATGGGGTGGCAATTTTTTGAAACTAGCTAATGTTAAATCAAAACAATGTCCTACAATTTGCAAAACAAACGATATGCTGATGAAGACTTGAGGGAGGCAAAGTGTTCTGGCGAAATTACTCAAGAACTGCACAGCAAATCAAAAAAATTGGATTGTTTTCTCCACTTTGGTATGCTGGCAAACGGTCATGACTCTGAGGCAGTGAGGCTAACTAGTATTAATCCACTTCCCACGGGTGAGAAGTTGACTCAAATAGAGGGGAAAAGTCATCAATCGCTACACGAAACAAGTTTAAATTCTAACAGTATTCTCGGTCCGACTGGCACAGTGCGAGGTGTTAAAAATATAGTCAAATCACGAAAAGAATTGTTGAAAGGAAGTGCCGATTGGAAACAAGTGAAAGAAGTAAGTCTTAAGTTGCTAAATAGATATTCTTTATTTACGGAATTTTAACTTTCCAAATGCGGCTTTGGTTTTGTTAAATTATTAATATCTGTCACAACTCTATCAACTTATCCACTTTGTTAAGGTACTGTTAGCCGCTAGAATTTTGTTCACTGAATTATACGTGTTATTAAGATTAGAGGCACAATTCATATCTTTGAAGATAGATATTTTATCAGTCAACTTTCTCAGGGCTATTATTATTAATCCTGGGAATTTAATAAAATTATTATCCCATCGTTGAAAGCGCCGATGATACTTAAACAGTTAACAGCTACCAAAAAATGTGATTGACAGATCAAAAAAGGCACATTTTCCATTTTGTTCTTTTGTTTTGGTTGATTTGTAAAAATAACTAACTACAAATGTATTTTATACTTGAAGGTTGAGGAAGAAACAGGAAAAATTGTCATTTACACGACCTCGTTTGGGGGTGTGCGCTCAACGGAAAAGGAATGTAGATTTGTCACATCTATATTTGATAACTTAGGACTAAAATACGACGTTCGAGATATTTTTATGCAGAAGGAGTACCAGAAAGAACTGGACGCACGAACAGAGGTTTCAGGGACGTGTGTCCCTCAAGTTTTCGTTAATGGTATCCATTTAGGGGTAAGTATTTTTAACTTTCTAAGACTTGTTCCATCTGATGTGTTTTATATTGGAGAAGTTACAAGTTGCAATTAAGTCCTTCACTCTTTTAACAAAGAATCAAAGTGCCGAATCAAATTTATTAACATAATGAATTGCAAAAATCCGTTGAGAATTTTTCTTTCTCATTCGCCCTCATATGCAAACTCGAAGCACAATAGTTATTATTTCAAAGTAATGGCCAGTTCATTATACGAAAACTTATGCATATTCATATATTAGTATTTAGGACATTCAGTTATGGTTCATTAGGATTTTACAAAGTTTATTGCAACAAATTATTTGAGAATCGCTTTCCACATTAATGTCAATTGTGTCAGCTGATTTTGTCAACTCGAAGTTAAAAATCTCAAAGTGTACTTGAATAGAATACACTTATAACTTATCCGTCTTTGGTATTCATACATAATTAGTGATTTCGAGTTAACTCTTCAGCTTTAAAGTTTTTTATTTACCGCATTAACTGAAGTGTTGCGTCTCCGTGATCGTGTATTTATATACAGCTTCTAAATTACCGACGAGGATTTAAAAACTTTAAAATGTATTTCAAGAGTTGACAAACTACCCAAAAAATCCTGGAAGTTTTGAATTTAGTCACTAATGAGCGAGTCGTGAAATGACTGCTTTAGGAAATTGTCTTCACCTGCCGCGTTAATACTGAGTTTCGGTTAGGAAGATGTCATAACACTGTTCTGCGTATGTATTATACGTTGGACATTAGTTCTTTATTCAGTTTTTTTACAATTTACTTGAGTATGGCAGAACTGAGTTAAAAATGAAAATGCAAATTAATGTGTCTTTTGTTTGCGTTTGAAAACATCACATTAGTGCTGGTGCATTAAAGGACAACATCTTTTGAAAAGAACAAGTACCATACTTGAAGCATACTAAAAGGCACAAACTAAGTTTGTTTTGCTGCTGAATTTGATAAACAATTTGAAGCCTGAGAAAAAATTATTTATAAAAGTGCTGCTAAACTTAATTATTGTGAAATTCTTTACGAGTCTTTTACCGCCTCGTTACACATAATCTAGTCAGCCGGTGTTTGACTGACAGGTAATCAGTGATTAACACTGTTTGCTCAACTCTTGTAAGAAAGCTAAAAATTCTTCTATGTACCGTTCATTCTTACTGCATTTTATTATTTTTTTTTTTATGGTTAATAATTTTATGATCTTGACTTTAAAATTATGAAGTTGTTTTAAAAAGAAGAGGGACAAGAAGAAATGAGACAGTTATATATGAATGGCTGGAAAACTACGTTGAAATAAATTTGTCCGTGAACCAATATGATTAAGAGCTCGGATTAAACCAGCAACTTCAACCGTAGACAGCTCTTTCGTCCTTTTTGGGATTCTTCAGCGTGAATAAACAGCCAGTTAAAAGCTGTTTATCATGTTCAAAGTTGTAACGTAATACCAACTCTAAAAACATATCCGTTCACTGCCAAATTAAAAACTACGATCTGACAAAGCAATCCTGTAGAGATTCACGGCATTTTGGATCTATGTGAAGATCTCCGGTCTCAAATATATAAAGTAAAAACTGTGCTGATGAAACCGTATACCAAACGCGAAACTCATCAGTATAGTTCAAGAAATAGGACCAGAACAAGAGAAAGTTATTTTGAAAGTATGAAAATGAGTCAAAATAGTGAATGAGAATGGTACAATAACGAAAGTAATTTAGCACAGTTTTAGTTTTACAGTAATCGCAATTGCTTACGGTGGTCCAGAGAGGTCCCGAGTCCCCATTAGGCCTACAGTTTTTAAAACCTTTTTTCTTCGATCACAGTGCTTCCAGAGCGGGAGCACAAGTCAAGCAAAATGATACAAGGTCCCTTTTAGGCCAGGCTCATTTTAAGTCCCCCAATATAGGGCTAAGAAACTAGGCCTACCGTTTAGCGCCCTTATCCTAGAAGACGCGAGAAGATGAGAACAAGAACATTTGAAGCTGTTTGTTGTTATCAAGTATTTTAACAAAGAGCCAGAGGCTTTTAATGGTTAACATGTTTCGGCGCATACCAGCGCCATCTTGAGAATGTTGATACAAGTGTAATTGACATATAAATATAGAAGTAATAACAAAAGAGTGGAATAATTACAAGATATTAAGTTACGTAAATCATTCAGGTGTAAAGGAGAATATGAGAAATAAAACAACAAAAAAGAAATTACAAAGACAAAATGTGAATGGCTCATTTATCTTAAGTTGATAAGAGGTTGAAGCCGGATCAAGAATAGTAAAGCACTCAGGGAGCATTGCGAATTTACATGCCTTAAAGACATTACATGTTTTTAGACACGAAAGGCCTTATCTGTCCTAAGGTGCTCGTTGATTCTCGTTGAGAGCTGTCGAGTGCTTTCACCGTCATAACAAGCTCCACAGCTTGCACTCTTTTGCTATTCCTTCTATTTTTATATGTCATTTACATTTTTATCAACATTCTGAAGATGGCGCTGGTATACACAGAAACATGTTAACCACTTAAAATATCTGGATCTTTGTTATGTTAAAATGCTATAGAGTGCTATTAGGAGGCAACGTGGCTCAGTGGTCAGAGTTGGGGATTTGAATGCGGAAGACCCGGGTTCAAATCCCCGACTCGGACTACTGAATGACTGAGTAACTCAGAATCAATAAAACCAGATGAGTTTCCGAGCTCGTTGTTCTTTTGGTGGAGCAGGACTTGGTGATAGCTGACTGTGAAATCATAGAGAACAGCAACACTGAGCAACCGTGGCATTGATATAGTAGGGACCTTAAGCAACGAGGACGGGAACGTGAACGACAACGGCTCAGAAAAATTACCTTTCTGGTTTTCTGTTTACTTCTTTGTGCGGGTCTATTAGAGTTTTGTTTCTTTACTTTAAACTTTGTCAATAGAAAAACGATTGTTTCTCCATAAAGCTAATCAAACACTGAAAAAGTTTTTGCTGTTACGTCTTCGTAGTTCCGAGAACTCTATAAAAGGTCTTCTCACGTTGTAATTTTAGCGAAAACTTTGTGCAGGTGCCGAGTTTGATGCATTCCAACGTGCAGTTATTGTATTTACTATTGTTCTTTGCCGTCGTCGTCGGCATCGCCGTCCTCATTGCTTAAGGTCCCTATTGACGCTTGGCGACTCGGTATATATTTACCAACATTCAACTCCACTTTGGGGGATAGTTGCTAAATTTAATATAAATACATATTTGACAGGGGGTCCTGAAGGGGTAAAATGGGAATTGGGGTTGGCAGGTTTTGCCCTGAGAAAATGGGGTTAAAGCCACTGGGACTGGGATTTGGTCACTGGGAATGGAAAAAAATGTTAAAAATCAAAATTGGGAATGGGATTTGAGAATTGCCAAGTGGGATTCGGAAAAAAAATGAACTGTGAAATGGGATTGGTACCCCCCCCCCCTTTCAGGAACCTCTAGACAGTCAGTCAAATGTTACAATATAAGGGAAGTTTTAATGTCTTAGATACCAGTTTCTGCTTTGAGTTTATCCATGGCTAAGGTAATGTCGAGCTTATTCAGAGATCTATTCTAAACTATTATTTTTAAGAACTTAAAATAACAAAAACAAACAAATATGAGAAGAAGTTGACGTATATAAGCATACAAGTGGGACGCTGATTTGGTGCATGACTGGTAATTTTAATTTTTAATTTTATTTTTTTAATTCAGACCTTAACAGATATCAAGTAAAACCTGTACTCTCCTAGTTTATAAACAAGGATGCGGTTTCCAAATCTTAAATCGAACTATATCCCAGTTTAGAACAAGAAAATTCCTACGAATTCACTTCGAAAGAAGTGAAATTCTGTGATCGTTAGAAAAAAAATTCTTTGTCCATTTGTCTTATTTGGGATTTATGTAAGATTACTGGTTAATGAAGTTAACCACCCTCTTTCGTTGGCTTCTTTCAGAAACCGCAACGCTCGCGACATTACTGTAAGGTTGTGCTTCATAACTCCTGAATGAAAATAATCGTTAAAAACCTTAATTGAATGGTATGGAAGGAAAAAGATAAATTGAGCTGCTCCCAACAGCTATGTTCCCATTGCATTTTATTTATTTATTTATTTACTTATTTATTTATTGTTATTTATTTATTTATCTATCTATTAATTAACTAACGTTTATTTTTATGTTATTTAGCTCAGTTGGTAGAAGCATAGGTTACGGTACTGAATTTTGTTGCCTCTTGACTGCTTTTTAAGGATTTTATTCCGCGCACTCACTTCCATTGCGTGCAAAAGGATTTTTAATAACGTCATTGCAAACAACTATTGTAAAATCTCGGCCATATTGACTATTTTCAGGTTCGTCAACTTGGCTTGCCTTCCACAAAGTAACCCGGCTCCCGTAGATGGTACAAAATGTTACATCACAGGTTTTGGTCGCTTGGCATCCGGTGGAGCGAGCCCAGTTTTTCTGATGGCTGCTTCAGTTCCTGTCGTTAGCAGGAGAAGGTGTGACAAGGCATACCCTGGAAAGATCCATGATTCCATGATTTGTGCCGGTTTAGACCAAGGCGGGATTGATTCATGCCAGGGAGACTCCGGGGGTCCAATGGTGTGTGAATCAGGGGGGAAGTTTTACCTTCACGGTGCCACCAGTTGGGGGTACGGATGTGCATCTCCGGGCAAGTTTGGCGTGTATGCCAAAGTTAAGTTTGTGATGAGCTGGATAAACAAGGAGATGGGATGTGAGTGCCTTTTTAAGAGCTAAGAATATCATTCTTTTTCCTAAACGCAAGAGGCTTACAACTAGCTAATCATTATTGAATCAGTTTAGATCATTGTTCGTAAAATAGCACGATCGTTTTTTTTTCAACCTTAAAGACAATAGATAAATTATTATATTGTTCAAGTAATTGAAAATTTGTGCAACAAGTTATTAGTCGCGATGATGTTGACATGTTACTATCATTGGGAGCATTAGAGGCAGGTACCTCAATATATATTTCTCTTTTTTGATTTCATTTTGATTTCATTTTGGTTTGTCCTAATCCATAAGCTTGAGTTCAATATTTCATTGATTTTCTGTGTACAAAAATCAAACTACATTTTTCCAA